>CAJVSB020000772.1:0-19080 GCA_911865555.2 Thlaspi arvense
TTTGTACGTTGTTGTAATAAAATACACTGCAAATTTTATCCATGCACAATCAGAGAGGGAGACAATCATACAAATCGATCTCTCTTGGTCTACAATGAGTGAACAAAATGGTTGAGATTAAGATAGTCCATATGGGGTAACTCAGATGCAACGGGAGAAAAGGAGATGAAAAATTTGAAATTGGATTCCTCAGCAATGAAGCGGATAAACCAAAAGGGTTCTCTGATTTTGCCCTCACATCCTTCACTAACATGGCAACTTAAATAATGTAACTCCCATTCAAGTTTTAAAGATTAACTAATGTTAATATCATTTATTTAATATAAAAGGTTATATCAACATATGATACCAATGTAATAACAATGATGGTCATGTAATGTCCAGGGACTAAGTTAGAAAATTAAGGCGATGTTCTCTTCAGCTTCAGAAGCCAAAAGCTGTTTTTTCTTAGGCGAAATTTCAGAAATCCTCTTCTTATGGACATTGTCTTTGGAGCTACTTCAGCAACTTGCTCAACTGCTGAAAGGGGGAAAAAAGAGGGAAGAACAGAAGAAGCACGGTCAAGGAACCAGTCACTGCCGTGATCGTCATCGGACAAGCCACCCCTTCTGCTAGCAGAGGATGACATCGATGGCGATGGAGGCAAACAGGGCTTCATCGCCGCCCCTTGCCATGGCTTCTCTGCAGGCAACCTCACCGGCACGGCAGCCTCCCATGCTTTCACGGTAGGGCTTCTTCTGCTAGGAACGGAAGAATTATTGCGGGTGGGAAACTTGCTAAGGGAGTTCAATATGAGAAGTCGGCGACAAAGTGGGTTGGCAATTGAACAAGGTCTTTGCGGTAGCGTCTTTGATTTCGACCATCGGATTTGAGATGACTGGGTGGCCAAGATTTGGAGGAGTGAGATCGACAAATGAGGTGGGGTCAAAAGTCCAGATTACGTCGAAAGCTAGGGACGCCATCATGTGGTGAACGGTGTTCATAGCGACTAGAGAGAGAGGAAGAGAGAGAAGTGAGACTGTCTGTATAGTGCAGTGAGTAAGATTGCAGAGAAGCAATTGCGGGGCGACCGGGGACCCGCGACCAGCGATCGAGAAGATGAAATTCTTAAAGACTTTTTTCTACTTTAATCCTGATCGTTTAACCATTTTTCATTTTAGTCTCTCCATTACTTAAATCCCTGCATTAGTTTGATAATTTATTTTTTTTTGACATTAACTTTTAAAACACTATATCTTCAAATACATATTTTAATTTTAAAAATATGTATTTTTAAAATAAAAAATAACCCCTAACTATTTAAGGGGCATGCAGTATATATATTAAAAGTTTTAAAAATTATAACTTCAATAGTTCAGTTAATTAAAAAGAAAATCAAAATTATAAATAAAAGCCTTTTATTCATTTCTATTTTGGATCTATGTTTAACCCCGCAATTGACCCTTTTCTTTGAAAAAGTTAAACCAGGTTTTTTAAACAATCGCTCTATCACCTTACGGCTTGCTTGAGTTATTTGACTTATTAATTTAGTTATATTGTCTATAATAAATTTTCGGCGAGTCAAAAACAGCCGGACTAGTTTCTGAGAGTTGTGGAACACACCCACACCACACCCACACCACGCCAATACATCCATAGATGGGTTTGGCTCGTACTAGGATTTTTTCTCTCCAAACAGAGTGCAAAGAAAAGAATGATTGATATAGGGTCTTTCTTGGCTTCGCCCTCCGCCACCCCCACATGGACAAGACACCTCTGTCCGAAAGAAAGGAACGGCGAAGTGCAAGGAAGAGTCAAATATATTTTGTCTCAGAATAAAATTTTTGAACAGAATTACTCTATGAAACTCTTTCTATCCATTATAATCCTCAATTACAAAACTTTACAATTAATATAACTAGACATCACAACCTTACTTATGTTGTTCAACCATGAATCTAGAACCAAGAACATTCATTCGGGAGACCCATGACTCATCAAGTTTGCTGGTGTTCCGTTGGATTTTGGTATTTGAGATTGTATTTAAAATTTAAACATGTAGGCAATATCAAGGAAGATTCATTCAGCATACTTTGAAGAAAAAGAGGGGAAAGAAAGATTACACGCACTCTGCCAATGATACATATGGGTTAATTAACCAGAGAAGATTGAGGTTTTATCCGGACTAGTAGAAAATTTAGCCTCTTTTGCCACAAAAAAAAGAGAAAAAAAAGAAAATTAAAAATAAAATGGTGGAACTGGAACTCTCCCACAGATTAGTTAGTGCAATAAAGATGAAAACAGGGGAATGGCTGATAAGACAGGCGCGTCGGGGACGCTTGTTCTTTTTCCTTTCTTGTCAAGGAAGCAACAGATTTGCCAAGATTGAGCCATCATCGTCTTCACCAGCCTTTTCTTCGCCGGAATCACGCTACCGCCCTTGGCTCTGAAACACGCTTCTCTCCTCCCCCGCCCTCTCCTTTACTTGACTTCGGCGACTCCGTCATCCTTTCCTCTGCCTTCCCTTTGCCCGCTCCTCCGGATGTCATCTCTCTCTCCCTCTCTCTCTCTCTCTCTCTCATTCATTAATTTTCCGTTTCTTAAGCAGAGCAGCTGAAAGGGGATCAGCATATATAGGCTGGTGGGGCATTTTCTTTGATCTACCTTGGCCAGCCCGTATGCTAACAAAGAATATCACTAATCAAATTCAACAAAAAAAAAAAAAAAAAGAACATAGAATAGACAAGGAGGATATAAAGATTTTTACAAAAGATACGTTTAACTTAATGATATATAAACAAACAAGCCAAAAAAAAAAAAGGAAATGGGGTGCTTTTTTTTAATTACTATGTACTTATTCCGACTACTTTAATAAATAAAAAGAAAGCATGGATAAATTCTGAAAATGACTTAGATTATTTCGCATAATTTTTTCAAATACATTTTTAAAATTTTCACCTATCATAATCTAAATCATTAAAATGAATCTATCAATTTTGCATGGATGCAAATGCGAGAGATTCCAAGTTCTAAATGATTAGGACAGTGATTTTGTTAAATTGAACTTGGTTAAATTTAAATTATTTAATAATAATTATATGGCATGCAAAATTTGTATTTTAGAGGGATAGCACAGAAACATTTATTATATAAAAGAAATATATATACATATATATTTAAAAAAAATTAAAAATATAACTTGGATTCTCCGGCAAGCAATTAAGAACCAGATACCCGAAGGTCATATTGGACAGAAAAGAGGGCACCCAACAAATGCTTTGTGTTGCAACTCAATGTCACGGCTGCGTTTATTTAATTCTGAAATTGTTTTTCCTACATTCCTGTATTTATGGGGAATCATTAGATAAACAAGCCATATGTTACATCTATGTCAGGCTTTGACAATTATATTTGATTCTCGGTTATGAAAGATAATGAACAACAGCCCCCGAAAATGGGATTATGTAGAAGTTGATAACTCATTTTTTGTATAAAATTTTTAATTAGATAGTTAATGCCTTAAAAAGTTTGTGTTTAAGAAAATAAACTTTGTTGTGTTACAAACTCACATGTAAAATATTATTTAGGAGTTGTGTACTGATTAATTTACCAATACAAACATTAAATCTCCCTTTAAAATAAAAGGAAAAAAAAGCACTTGAAGCACAGTTTTGAAATAATGGTTAGCACCCGCACAATTTCTGCTCTGGGTAGCTGTTTCTCTTTTTGGTTTTTCGTCTGATAAATTTCTCGGGCCCGGGCATCTTTATGATGAGCTAATTTATCATAAAATTCCAACGTAAGCCGTACTGCGTCACATTTTTTTCGTCACTATGGATGACTAAAGCTGTACTGCGTCGCATTTTTTCGTCACTGTGGATGACTGTTCGGGATATATGTGCACAGTCGTATCCATGTGTTCGGGGTTTTGAGTGGGAGAAACAATGCAAGAGACATGACCAAATGTATTCCATCTGAAACATGATTAAAGTAAGCCATGTCTTTTAGAGAATAAGGACATATGCCCGTCCACTTTTGGACTGAAACATATTATATATATATATATATATTCTTATGCCATGTGTCAAATGGAACCAATGTGTTGTACAAAATAGAAAATGAAAAACCCTAAAAATATGTAGTGGGTCGAGAGCAAAATTTCCCACTTATATGTTCTCATTTTCTACTTATTCCCAAGTGATCCCATCTTTCAATAAACCTATTTTTCCCTTTTATCTTGTTCAAATATTATATTAAAATTAAGATATAAACAAAAATAATGATTTAAATTTTAAGATTTTGTCAAAATCATATAAGAATATAACCAATCTAATTAATGTCAATTTTGGAAATAGAAGTATTGCGCTTTATTAATGTAGGCCAAAGAACAAAACGTGGTGTATTACTTTGGATTATTTGGAATGACTTTATACCATATTCTAAAAATTTCACACTCTTTCAAGTCCATATCATTTTGAGGTTCTTGTTTTTCCAACTTTCTGTCAGGAAACTATGGGAATAGATATGGATCATAGTTATCAAATTCGCCCATCACCCCTTAAACTGTGATAGGGGAAGTGCCTCCAGTTTGTAATGTGTTTTCATTCTGGTACGCAGGTGACGTAATGACGGAATCAATGGACTATCCTCGGTTTTTTTATACTCACTTTCTCTCTCTACAAACCTATATATATTAAAGTTAATACAAAGGACACCCCCACTTTCTATCTATATTTTGTCCCTGTACATTTGATCTCTCCCCATTATTCCCACCTAAAACTACTTATTTACGAATTCAATTAGATAAAAATTATGAAGTAACCGCTTTCAGCTTTTGAGATGAGTCATTCTCAGCTACTTCCACCTTCTAGAACCCGACCTTTCCAGAAAAGGAATTTTCCATATCATGCATGCTATGGGAGTAGTCATTGTCATGAATTAATGAATTAATTGATTTATTGTTCAGCTTAGATCACCAAGCTTCTAGAGAGCGTCTCTCTATTCAACTATACAAGTTCTACCAGTTACCTTACAGCCTCATTATTACTCTGTCAATAAGGAGGTCGTGATTGATGCATCTAGGATTTAATTATAAGAAAATAAAAATGAATATAAAAATTAAGTATATTGAAAAAGAAATAAACAATTTAATATAATAGGGACAATGCTCTTCTTAGTAACCACGCCAAAAAAATAACACTAATATAATAGTTTAGCTCAAAAGAAGGGCCATGGTAACATTTTTAAGAGGAGAGGCACCTAAATAAACAAGAAAATAATTCTACACCACATTTAGAATTGAATATCCAATTTTCTATATTAAAATACAGAGTGATAAACTATCACTTCGTAATAGCTAACAAATAGTATACAATTACTACTGAATATCCATATATATAAACTAAATACATTAGCCACCTCGTTCATTCCTAAAGGATGTAGGGAAAGAGTATACATGTTTATTACTAGAAATAATGTATAAAATAAAGATACCTGGAAGCAAAAGTCCCATGTGTGATGAACTAGCTAATTTTACGACCCCACCATCACTGGGATTGATCTTGGGCTTGTTTTTGTACTTGTTAACGGCGGAACCAACCGCCTTGGCCATCATTTCCTTTACCGACGTGGTCTTTGGCTTCAAGCTCTCCTTCTTGGCGTAGGACCCATCTCCACTCCAACCCTTTCCTCCACTCCCACTGCCCTCCCCCATCTTTCCCTTCCCTTTTCCAATTCCTTTATCTGCCATCTCCTTCTCCGGTGTGAAGATGTTTGTTGTATCTCCTAATAAGGGAAAGGAGCGTCGGAGTTATATATAGACCGGGGACTAGCTTGGTTTTCCGTTGCTCGTAACCAGGGTGTGGGTGCGCGTGTGGGTGTGGGTGTGGATGTGGGTGTGGGTGGGGGTGAAGCTAAGTTGAAAGCTCCGGCCCTGCAGGAGTTGTGTGCCTCTGAAGATTGGTGTAATTTGCGGTGATACTACAGTGAAAGGAGAGAGAATCCATGTCAACCCATCCCCGAGTTGCGTAGGTACGGATGCGCGTGCCGTTTGCGGGTGTGGGTGTGGGTGTGGGTGTGTTCAAGTCAGAGAGCTTTGACTTCTCTAGACACAAAAGAATATAACTAGCGTTTTAATTAGAATTGCTTAAGCAATCGCGTGACGCTGAAATTGCAATGCATTTAATTGCTTCTTCCACTGCGGCGGCCCACGCCTCACCAGGGATGTCAATTTTACCGTAGCCGACGGTACCAACAGATTCGGATAGGGGCATGGGATATTGGAAATTTTTAAGAAAAGTTTTTGAAAGTGGGATAAAAATTATAATATTCAATCTGTTCAATCTCATATATTATCTTATATATATTTATATATTTCAAATTTATATGTAATTAAGTAGTTGATCATTATTTTTTAAGAAATTTATTTGAAAAAGAGAATAGATATTATAATATCCAATCTGTTCTAGACCTTATGTATTATATTGTATTTAATCATATATTAAAATTTATATGTAAATAGTTTATTATTAATTTAATTTGTTAAATAATGAATTTAGATTATGGTTCCATTTGGTCTGAAAATAATATTAGAATGAAATTGAAATATTTTTGTTATTTTTTGGATTATGAAATATTTTTATCTCATATTTTTTTTAAAATATGAATTGTATCCAAATGGTTATTTAGATATAGAGACAAGTACAATATTATTTAACAAAGATGAAAATGTGGATTAAAATTAATCTCTGGCAAATGATGGGGACAAGAACAAGAATGGGTATGAAAACAAATTTTTTAATCGAGGACGGGAATGAATATATTAGTACTTGCCCGGCACTCACCCTGTTGTCATTCTAGCACCTCGTATGTAAATATTCTTGCATCCCTCTTTCCTGTTATATTACTGGGATAATTAAATAGATCTGATTTCTAAATGTAATTAGGTAGTCGTTTGTGAATATAATTAAGTAGTTAATTGATAATGACTGATGATCAATTACTTAAATGTGAAAATTAATTTAAAATTATCTTATTTCTATTTCCAACTATTTCACTATTTTTGGCAAGGAGTTGGATGGAGCGGTCCATTTACACAATTACTTCTATTGTTTCAAATAGGTTACAAATTTTGTGATTGTAACTCATGACATTCCAATGACAAATTGCAACTTTTATCTTTTACCCAAGGCTCGTCCTTTAATTATAACTTATAATTAGTAATTTCTATTATATTTTTATTATTAGTGGCCATGTATAACTTAATATTACATATAGTATTCATTTAATCAATTATTCAAAAAAATTTTGCCCTTAATTCTCAGTTTATTGGATGTCCAAACTGCATGGCACAGTGGAAGTGCCCCGTCCTTCCCGGATGGTCCGTCGGGACCTCCCTTCTCCCCCTCTTGTGTCAAGCTTTTCCTCTCAATCTCTAGGAGGGTTGGGTCAGGATGGAAGGGTGGCAGTTTCCAAACAGTAAACGCTTTGTGCATCAATATCTTCTTCCTAGCTGTTCCTTCCATTTTATTTTTCTCCATTTTGAGGTTCAATAATTACATTTACATGTGATGTTTAAATTGGCTAGTGACATCGAATCTGCATGGTGGGATATGACATTTCGTGCTTGAATCTGTGTTTTTGCACATTTTTTCGTAAGTAATATTGTATTTGCACGGCAAGCAAACATGAATATAAATATAGAAAAACTGAAACAAATAGGAGAACGTAATCAACCATTAAGAAAAGTAATACAAATGATGTTTATTACTATATTGATAAATACATACATATATATAATCCATGTAAAGTACAAAACACTCAGACCCCTTGTTCACTGTCAATAGCTAGGTTAACTGGCGACAATAGACATGCTATATAACTAGAAAGAACAGCTGATACATGGAATTGAGAGGAATTTCATGATGTATCTAGCTAGAGCCACCATCACCGGCATTGATCTTGGGCTTGTTTTTGTACCTGCTAAAGGCTGAACCAACAGCCTCACCCATCATCTCCTTCACCGTTTTTTTCTGTGGCATCAAGCTCTCATGTTTGGTGTTGGAACCATGCCCACCTTGTCCACCGCTTCCGCTGCTCTCCCCGTCTTCCCTTCCCCTTCCCCTTCCCTTCCCCGTCCCATATCCTTTATCCGACATCTTCTTCTTTCTCTCTTTTTTCTCTCTCTATCGTTTTTGCTTTGATTCTGAAAATGCGTGTTACGGCATCAGAGAGAAAGGATCGCCATTTATAGGTGCGGAACCTTCTGATTTTCTAATAATTTGCCGTCTTTGGGACAAGGGTGCGGGTGTGGGTGTGGGTGTGGTTGTGGGTGTGGGTCGGTTAAGATATGAACTAAGTTGAAAGACTCTACACTGTGTGTGTGCCCTCGTGCTTATGAAAGTCCACGCAGCTTGCCGTGACATTGCAGTGTGAAGAGAAATAATCCGAGTTAACTCATCTTTGAGTTGTGTTGGTGTTGATGCGAGTGAGGGTGCGGCTTGGGGTGTGGGCGTGGGCGTGGGCGAGTCCCAGATAGGATGGGTTTAGTTGACTTGACCAAAGATCAATGCATAATAAGACAATAATAATGCAATCCTTAAATTTCTAAAGCAAGCGCGTGAGCTGACGGAATGATTGTTTCAAGGATAGCAGGTTCAGCTTGACTCTTTATGAAGTGTTTGTCTCCAGGGACAAAAAGTGCTCGGAAATTGAGATTTAAAGGGGCGCTTTCAGTTTAATATCTCTTTTGACAAAAATTAAAAGTCCAGGAATATTTGGTTTATTGCAAGTTCTGGACTTTTTTTCCCGTTTGTTAGTGAAAGAAAACAAATAAGGTTGACTATAATGGTTAGATTTGATTAAAACAATGATTTTTTTGTTATATACAAAAATTCATATGCAAATCAAAACAATTTTCTCTTTCTCCACAAGATGCTCTACTTGCATGTTAAAAAAAATCACTAAAAACCTAGCAAAACTAAATTATCAAAAAAAAATTTATTTTTAATTTTTTCATAAATTTCTAGTTTATCAATGCTAAACCAAACAACCAATAAAACAAGGAACAAAAAATATACCAAAAAAATATCAATTTCTTTTTGGTATAACCCAACAACACTTAATTTTAAGTTTATTTATTGGTATCACGTTTGAGACTTTGTGAAAGTGAAGACTTACATTGAATGTGTTTATAAGTTTTTGAAAAGTAATATTAAATGCATACAGATCACATTTAAATAATCGTTTGAATATGAAAAGTATGTCTTAGGTATGTTAACTCAAATATACTCGTATTGTTACTTCAATCTCGATTATTGTTCTTAATGAGATATCCATTTTCGAATAGAAAAAATTACTACATATTCCTGCATTATTTCCTTTCCTCTTCTTTGGGACAGGTGTGTGTGGGTGGGTGTGGAGTGTGGTGTGTGTGCAAACCTTGGAAAATTCATGAAGTTTGCAGGATAAACCAAGTTCGATCCAACCCATCTTTGAGTGGTGGTGTTCATGTGGGTGTGGCAGTGTTGTTGCGCGTGTGGGAGTGGGTGTAGGCCCACGGCTGCTGTCAAAGTCCTAGATGGAAACTGGTCGGCCAGTTTGACTTTGCCAAAGATTAAAGCCATGTCTTAAAATTCCCAAGCAAACGCGTGAGCTGACAGAGGAATTGTTTTAAAGAAAGCTGGTTTAGCCATTTCAGATGAAAGAGTTTTGGTTCATGTAATTTAATATTTTTAATAAAAAAATTTAAACCCCTTTTTTTGGGTCTACCCAGTTGGAATTAATTTCTTTTCATTGCTTCCTTACGCACAGTGATACCTTTTCAGGTATAAATGTTATTTTACATATCTTTTTTTATATTTCTAACAATAATTGGTTATGTCCGTATCTAATAATGCAATAACGAATATTTGTAGGCATTTTGAAATTATTACCTTCAATAATAACAGAAGGTTAATCACTTGAATATGATAAAGATTAAGATTGCATAAACAACGTACAGAAATTTAGTCAAAATTCAAATCCAAAAGCTCCATACTATGAGAACAGGTATAAAAACTATCCAGGAACCGTCACAAAAACTAGAAGATAAAACCGGAGCTTAACATGGTTGTCTCCTTGAAAAACCAAAAAAAAAACCAGGAGCGTAACTCAAAAAAATAAATAAATAAATAAAATTGAAAGTGACCAAACCCCTCCAAAAAAAATAAAATAAAACCAGTATAATATTTTGTGCGTGTTCTTAGACCTATATTTTTCTGTAATGTACTGGGTTAGCTTGTGCAGTGTGAATATTTTTGGGTCGTGGCGGTCGGGGATTTTTAGGGGCTGGCCGGTGGGGCGAACCCACTCGACCCGCAGAGAGCCACGAGCGAGGCATTTTCAATTGATATTGACTGCTCTGACGCCGTAGGTTCTTCCTTTATTATTACTTTTATTTTTTTTTATTTTTTGGTTTGGGTGTGCCTTAGATCCTGCTTTATGTAAGCTTCAGGCCTGGTGGATCAGCTGGGGTTTTACCTGGTTTGCTAGGGTTCAAGGTTTCGGTTGTGAAGTTCTTGGTCTACCAGGGCGTCATTCATTTGGTATATTGGGAGTATTTCCTTTTGGATGTAGACTTTTGCATAAGCTTCAACCCTATTGGATCTTCTGCGTAGGTCAAAATAATTGGTTCCTGGACTTTAAACGACCATCAGTACTGTTATTACATTTATATCATATGGATGCATCTATAACTCTACGTCATGCAAAGTTATTCAATAGATGAATTTGGCTTTAGTTAATCTTTTAAACTCGAAACGGCAGTGGTATTATGTAATTTTACATGTTAGTGAAAGACATGAGAGGAAAAAAACAGAAAAAACTTTAGATTTATCCGGTTCATTGAGGAATATGATTGCAAATTTCGTCTGCCATTTCTTCGGTTTCATCTGAGTCACCCCATAGTGGACTAGCTTCATCTGCCATTTTGTTCACTCTTTATAGACCAAGAGAGGTTGATATGTATGCTTCTCTTTCTCATGGTGTTAGAATTAACATGTTCTGATGGATCTTACGGTGAACTATATTCGTCAATGGGTATTTTGGTAAATTGCATGAGTATGTTTTTGAGATGTTAAGAGCATTTAGCAGAGAAACCGATGAAAGACTGAATCTTCAAGTCATTGCTTCCTATCTACAATTTTCTAGTCAGTAAGATATGCTGCAGCAAGAGTAATTAAGCTGTTATTATTTTTTTCTTTTGTTAAATATAAGTTATTATTTCATCATGCAATTTCTAATAAATGTTGTAGGCATATTTTCCAAGACATTTTTCTTTTGTTAAAGAAAATGAACATTGAATAGCATACGTAAGCTCTCGTAGTTATATAATATTAAACAATCAATAATACTATAAGAGAAGAGATTAATTGATACCGGATATAAATATAAAAGATTTTATTAAATTTTACACTATTAATTTGGTCAAAATTAATAGATGAGATTAATTACTGTCGCTTTTCAATAACTTTCAATAATTAATTTGTTAGTTAATTAATCTCATCCGTTAATTTTGACCAAATCAACGATGTAAAATTTGGTATAAATATTTTACACTTATATTCAGTGTCAATTGATCTTTACATACTACAAACACGTTTTAACTTAAAATAAAATGCCCCTATTTTTTAATTTCTAAACATTTTTAATTTCAGCCCACGCGCTGCTTTGAAATTCAAGGCATTAATTATTATCTAAGTATTAAATCATTAGTATTTGGATGAATCAAATAGCCAGGAATTGCACACCCACACCCCCACCCCCCCCCCCCCCCCCCCCCCACCCACATCCACACGCGCACACACTCACCCGCGGAGCCCAGAGCTGGGTTTGACTCGGCTTCTATCACCAGTTCTGTTCTCGCTGCAGTATCAACGTAAGCTTCATGGATTTTCCGAGGCCATTACACAAAATAAAGCTGGAACTCCAATCTAAATTCACACACTGACGAATGCACACCCACACCCACACACCCGTGCCAAGGAGGAGGAGTCAAGCTAGATCCGCTCTATAAATACCCCATGCTTTTGTGGTTAGGAGCCAGAACACCCATTCGAGATACAAGGAAAAAACAAAAAGGGAGAGAGAGGTCGAGAGAAGAAAAGAAAAAAAAAAGAGGAGGAGGAGAAGCAGCAGAAGATGTCAGATAAAGGATATGGGAAAGGGAAGGGGAAGACGGGGGAGAGCAGTGGCAGTGGAGGAAAAGGTTGGGGTGGAGATGGATCCTATGCAAAACAGGAGAGCCTGATACCGAAGAAGACATCCGTGAGAGAGATGATGGCAAAGACCGTCAGTTCCGCAGTTAGCAGGTACAAAGAAAAGCCAAGAGTCAATCCAGATTATGCCGGATCCAATTGAATAGCTTGTTGATCATATGACTTCTGTACTCTGTGGTAATAAATACGTGTCTATGATATATGTGGGCTTTAGTTGATTACAGACTACAGTAGAGGAGGGTCTGCTGTATGTTCTTACTTCTATACATTTAGTTTGAAGAAGCGTTTGTAAACATTTTTCGCATATTTATTTGCTTTTATTGAAAGGATCTGCGCACATTTTACTGACTAGAAAAGTGAAGATAAGAACTAAAGTTTTCTTCTCGTCTCTGCTGACAAGCTTTGCAAATATCATCCACGCAAAAACACGATAAAGTTTCCTTCTCGTCTCTGCTGAAAAGCTTTGCAAATATCCAGGCAAAAACACACGCACAGAGAGAGAGAGAGACCTTGGCCTACAATGAGTGAACAAAATGGTTGAGATTAAGGTAGTCCATATGGGGTGACAAGGATGCAACCGGATACATAAATAGCGTATGACAATTTGCAATCGGATTCCTCAGCAATGAACCGGATAAAGCATAAAGCTTTTCTGATTTTTGCCCTCATGTCCTTCACTAACATGGAAAACTTACAAAATATGACAACCATTTGAGTTTTAAAGATTGATTCATGCTAAATTAATCTATTTAATAGCTTACATGTCCTATAGAAGGAAGGTTATGCATTACCGGTACGATATGAATGTAATAACAATGATATCCAGGGACCAAGTTAGAAAATTAAATTTTTTAGGGGCATGTAGTTTATATATTTTCAAAGTTTAAAGATTACATTTTAAATATTCTTTTAATTGACAAAAAATCAAGATTACAAATAAAAATCCCTTTTATTCAATTTCTATTTTAAGCAATTTTTAAACCCCGCAATTGACCTCTTTTCCTTAAAAAGTTAAACCATTTCTTTCAAACAATCTCCTGTCGCTTTCGCTTGCTTGAGCAATTTAACTTTTTATCTCAATTATTGTGCATATATTAATCCTCGACAGGTCAAAATGGCCCGACCACTGTCTGTCTGAGAGTTGCAGAGCCACAACCCACCCACACCCACACCCACACCCACACCCACAACCGCACCAACACCTCAAAGATGGGGGATGTCTCGTACTCGGATTACTTCTCTCCAAAACTGAGCACAAACAAATCACCCCCTCCCCCAACACACACATTCACCTCTACTAAAGAAGATCAAGGGAAAATCAAAAAACATTTAGAATAAAATTGTTAAACAGAGTTACTCTGAAACACTTTTCATATAATTCTCAATTTCATTACAATTAATCTAACTAGACGTCACAACTTTAATTATGTTGATCACATAAATCTAAAAGCAAAACATTCAGTCGTGAGATCCATGGCTCATCAAGTTTGCTTGTGTTCCGTTGGATTTGGTATTTGAGAGAGTATTATTACCAATGAAGATTCATTCAGAGAACTTTGGGAACATACTTATGGACAAAAGGGAGGAAATATTACACGTACTGTGCAAATCATACTTATGGGTGAGGTTTTATCCGGACTAGTAGAAAATTGAGCCTTCTTTTGCACCTCAACCCACCCCCCCCCCAAAAAAAAAAAAAAAAAAAAAGAAGAGAGAGAGAAGAAAACGAAAGAAGATAAAAAAACAAAAGAAACAGGGGAAACTGGAATTCTTCCCACAGATTAGTTAGCGCAACAAAGAAGAAAACAGGGGAATCACGGATCAGTCAGGAGAGCTGGGGACGCTTGTTCTTTCTCTCACTCTTGTCAAGGAAGCAACATAATCTGTAAGATATTCAGCCATCATCGCCTTCACCAACTTTTTCTTCGCTGGCATCACACTACCGCTCTTAGCTTTGAAAGACGCTTTTCTCCCTCTTCGCCCTCTCCTTTACACGACTCCGGCGACTCTGTCATCCTTCCCTCTGCCTCCACTTTGCCTGCTCTCTCGTATGTCATCTCTCTCTCTCTCTCTCTCTCTCTCTCTAATTTTCTGTTCCGTAAGCGGAGCAGCTAAAGTGGGATCAGTTATTTATAGGCTGGTCGTTACGTGGGGCCATTGTCTTTTATCTTTTACCTTGGCCAGCCCGTATGCAAGAGATTCCAAATTCTAGTGATTAGGAAAGTGATTTTGGAAAATTGTTTTGGACATACTTATTTGACAATGTACGCGTGGTAAGGTTTCAGAAACTTGATATAATGTTAAAAGAGGGAGGAAAAAGCAAATAGTTTGATGCCTGATCTGAATTATTTCGATCATTCGGGCTCAAATTTAAACTTCCTAGTTATTTTAGGATCAAAATGAAATAAAAAGAACTACCAAAATCTCAACAATTAAATTCTATTGATGCATTACATTTTATCTAAAGAAGCTTTATAAGTTAACCCTTGCTTACAAAGGGCTTATCTCTAAATTAAATTACAACAGAAATTATTTCTGAAGCAAGGAATGTAAAAGAAATAATATATTTATCAAACCCATTTCTGTGTAACTAGAAAATTATACAAAATCAAAAGAGAAAAAATTATGTTGCTATCGGGAATTCATTCAATCAAATACGCAGACATAAGAAGATAGCGAGGGTGTGGGTGTGTCAAGGGATAATTAATCTTGTCTAATTTAGGAGAGCGATTAGAAAATTTTAATTAATTATAACTAAATGACACGTGCTTTGATAAGACAAGTGACGACCGGTGTCTTTGTCTCCAAGCGGGTGCAGCTGTGGGGTGTGGGTGGAAGGAAAAAAAATTGAAGACTTAGCTTTTCACCAAATGGACAGGGTCCTTAATTTTAATAATTGCTAAATAAGTATAGAAGTTTTGACAGTCATGGGCTGCTACTTAAATTCGCACAGGTGCAATAAAAATTAACTTAATCAACACGAATTATGGTTTATGAACATCAATCTAAGAGTTAGAACTTTCTTGATAAAAATTATCTCAAATCCCCCTAAACCAAAATAATTGAAAATTTTGTTTAATTAATTACATGAATTGTTGAGTAACAACCAGGTCTTTTTTTTTAAATCGGGCCGAAGCCCATCCGGGTAAAAGATTTTGATTTACCGGGATCCGTTAAATGAGCCTGAGTTTGCGAATCTGAATTTTATTGAATTGGGCTTTGATATGATTTGGCCCAATTCCCTGCTTTTAACAGCCGCGAATAGCATGGTGATCGTGTTTGATGACAGCCATAATTCGTATCCTTAATTTTCATTTGATTTCGTTTTCATTTTTATATCAATAATTTTTCACATCATTAATTTTTGCAACTTACAAATTTGTAAAGGAACTAAAAAAATAAAAATATAATATTTAAAAATAATTTTTTTGGGGGGATGGGTGGGAAAGGTTTGAAGTAAGGTGTTCAAAATTCAAATCAAATTGATTGGAATCGAATCAAACCGACCACAAATTGAACTAAATCGAAAAGAATCGGTTTTAATTCGATTATAAAGTCTCGGAAATTCGATTCGATTTTGATTTTGTCTCAAAAATAATTAAAATGATTTTCAATTCTATTTATTAATAATATATTATTTTTATATTATATATTTATATATATTTATTTATTATATTATATTTAATTTTTTAAAATTAAAAAAAATTAAAACATATTAATCTAACCAAATCAATTTAAATTTAATTTAATTTAATTTTAAAAAAAATATCAATCATGTCAAACAAAAATGTAAATCGACATGTTGGATTGGATTTGATTTAGGTTCAAAATCGAACGAACCCAACCGAAGGGATCGCGTGCCAGTACCAGCGAGATTTCGGAGGATTCAAACGATATAAAGTTGACTTGGAAAAAAACCAGAAGAAGAACAACAAATGCCCTCTATCCCTCCATCACTCACTACCCAAACCTACCTTTCGACAAGATATGATGATCCTACCAAAGACCCACCCAATGCCAGTGATGGTACGCAACTTAAGGCCGGAGAAGGTCCAAAAACAGCATGCACAATGCCCTAGCTTCTGAAGATGACGACACCACCAAACTCGCCGAATCCTTTCAGGCACAAGGGATAAACTTGCTCAGGTCTTTCCAGCACTTTTCTAGACATGGGTTGTGATCTGTACACTCTAATTCTCTTAATAGCTACAATAACTCGCGGTTTTAACTTATATGTATATGTGTTTATATGTATGTATCACTTACCTTCATTTTTTTTACTATTCTGTTGGCTGTATGCTATACATTTAAAGGGGACATTATCAAATTGTTGTAATTTGGTAATTATAAAGATGAATTGAACATCGGATGGGTATATAGTCCTTTTTACACCTTATGGGGCTAAGGTTGAAATTGGGCAAATGTTTGCAATTTTAGTTAATTTCTGAAACTGGGCATGGATCGATTGTGTTTCAAAACATGCCAAAAAAAATATCTTTGGTTTTAGACTGCGACCTAAATAGGCCTTCAGGGCGAAACATTAAAAGTACGGTGAGACAAATTTCTTCCTCGAATTGGGAAGGGATTTATTATTTTCTCTTTTAAATTTAGTTGGAAATTCCGTGGTCTTTCTCCAAATTAGGCCCCCTTGGATGGGGGCATGACTATGCTCTCTCGGATATGCTTGCAATGGTTTAGCTAGAAGAATCTTTTTGTTTTTACGCACTCTTTTTTAATGAAAATATGTTACGAAGAAAATATATATAATTAATTCGCCTACGCCAAGTACCTTGTGAAAAGCTTTGGTAGCTAGCCTCATTTGTCCATCCTTGAAAATGAGTGTGAGCGGAGATAAATTGATTTGTCTAACTACCCACCTAAAAAATTCAAGACAGGTAAATGTGCTTTTGCTGTATAAATAAGTCGATAAAAGAAACAGTTTTTTTGTGTGGTCTGTAAAAGGACCTTGGCGCAGCAGAAAAAGGTTCATGTACAATTACATCAGCAAATGCAATGCATACAATACTATATGAAGGTTAGTTAAAACAGTCCTTATAATTTCATTTTATACTCTTAATGAAATTCCGTTAACAAATAACATTAATAGTTATGTATTTGCAACATCTTCAACAATGTTAAAGTATGTTGTTCAATAAAGGTCAATCTTGTGGTGGCAATGGAAAGATGGAGAAAGGAAAGTTAAATTGTTCTTGTGGTGAAAATATTATGTAATGGATACAGGACTGTTTAGTATTTATTTGTCTTTTCTTTTCTTCTACCTCTCTATGTTGTAAGTTTCAACTTTCAATTGAAAAGCTATTGTTGACTGACCCTTGTGGTGGATAATATTTTACCTCAGCAGAGTATTATCATTTATCATATAAACACAGATGATGCTAGTGACTTGCATTTAAAAATGCACCTTACAGAAGAAGGGAAACTTGTACAAATTGTAAATTTAGCACATCAAAAACAATGAGTAAAAAACCTAGGCTGAGTTGACTTCTTTTTAAGCCAAAATAGATGGATGATGCCACAATGATTGTAGTCTCTAGAAATTTTTAGCTCATATTAGTGCATTTTTTGAAATGCATGTTTAAATTCATTTCTAACCCTTAAAAGTTGCTCTAGGACATGATGAGTTTACAATATGTAATTTATAGAATGCTACATCCATTGATAGCAGAGCATATGCCATACTTGAAATTATCCTAAGCCACACAAACTGGACCCATTATATTGCAGATGCTCATCCTTGATTGATTCATGTACTTCTGTAGAGAAGTTTATGCCATGATTTGTATTGATGGGGCAAATGTGGTTGGTTTTCATCTTTTATTTCACATTACTCATTCTGGAATGCTATTTTTAATTAATATACATTTATAGACACCTAAAAACTTCTTTCTCATGTTTACATAAAAAATGAACCAATAAATGCTTGAAAATTCAGAAGCAGTTACTCTTGAGAAACCTTTTAGTTCAGATTTGTGACAACTTTCAAAGTTCAGTTTGTACATTTTCAATCTGTTTCCTCTGCAAGTTTGGTTGGTTCACTCATATAACTCTGTGCCACATTCTTGTTCAAAGGATGGCAGATACCACGAAGCACTTGGAAAGTGGGAAACTACTGCTCTTACTTTAATGCCAGAGAGAGAGCAGTTTTACATGAACAAAAGGCTCAAGTTTTACTTGAAATTGGAGAAGCATGGAATGCTCTAAAGGCAGCAACTCGTGAGTCCTTATTCTTAACTTTTTATATAAAATACCAGATTTTGGGTAATGATGAATATTGATGTTATCAACTTATTAGTGATAGTACATTATCATTGGATTATAACTTAGAATTTTCAGTGATATGAAATAATTTGAGAGTTTCAACAGTAGGTCTGTTGATCAATTAACCTTTTTATTCAACTCTTCATTCTCTATCCCCGGTTCAAATTACAAATGATTGCAGAATTTTGATACTTATAGTGGAAATCTGTTTTGCTCTTTATCATTTTTCAGGTTTGAAAAACTTCCCTTTTTTTTTTTGAGCAAATTTAGGGAAATACATGTACATACATCTGTATGCATGGAAACATATATGCCCTAGTGAGATGTTCTATTCATGATTTTGCAATAATTTGGCAGGAGCTACTGAGTTGGAGCCATCATGGGCTGAGGTTTGTCAATGCCTTATTGTTTTCTCCATGCTATTTCTCTCTTTATCGTCCTTCTGTCATAACAGTGAATTTGTGTGTTCATTTCTTGCCTTCTAACAGTATAGTCAGTGTTGAATTGATTGACACATTCAAGAATTTCTCAAGTTAGCTGATTCTGCGTTTTTTCCCTATACATGAAC
>CAJVSB020000773.1:0-153203 GCA_911865555.2 Thlaspi arvense
TGTCTGTACATAGAGCGTCTAGAATACAAAAAGTAAATATACAGGAAGTGCCCATACAATCAGGTCGATGCACGCGGTGACGGAAGCGTCGCAAGAACTACCGCTGCTAGTCAAACTGAATCTGAAAGGTGGGGAGGAAAAAAGGATGAGTGTATATAACTCAGTGAATGACAGTACTAACTGGACATACCATGACAAAAACTCAGGTCATTTAAAATACATGTATCCACACAAGTAACAGCACGGTTACAAAATCACATTCTTAACTTAATACATATGGTTTCATATGCACAATCATAAACAGAAAATCAAAATCAAATCAGAGTATCAAAACATAACACATAACACATAACAGATTCAGAGCCACATATGGATACAGGACACCCCCCCGTACGCTATGCACAGCCCACACATCCGACCCAGGGCACTCCACCTGCACAGTACAGGGGCCCACTGTTTGCGGCTAAGTTCCTGTATCCCAAAATCAGAATTGAGTCACACATGGTCCCAGGGCGCTTCTCGTGCGACAGTGGCCAACTGCCCGACAGCAGAGTCCCTAGCGTCCCAGAATCAGAATCAGAGTCACTAAAACAGATGTCGCACTCGGATTCGTGCCAGAGTCAGAGCCAGAATCAGAAGCCTGAGTCAGAATCAGAATCACCATATTGGGCACAGGCACTCCCTAAACACCATAGCGGCCCACCGTCCAGACTCAAGGCACTCCCGCACAGTACGGCGACCATAACCGTCTGATGGCGAGTCCTTGGCACCCCTGAACAGAGCCAGAGTCGAAAATTGGAAAACCGGAATTGCACACACATATTCAGAATCACACACATATTCATGGCAGATATACAAAACAAAAGACATATAGCACTGAGGCAGATATACACGTGTGATTACAGATATAATTCCAGGCATATCAGACTCTAAAATAGACAGGTACAAGTACCGAATAAAATAACAGTGTTCAGAATTCGAATGCAGAGATTAACAGAAAAAATCATGATGCAAACACATATACAGAGAGTACTGTCACTCACTGGACACGTCAAAACTGAACGTCGAATCTCAAGAAGACAGGTCACTGACTGAAGCGAACCTCCTCGAGAGTATCTACAATCATTAAACCATGAGTCAAAACGAACTGAGGTTACTCCCAAAAACTCACATCATCAGAAGTGACAGGCTCCCCATAGGTCTGAACTCTAGACCGTATATCGAGACACCACTGACTCACTTTAAACCCTTCATCCCACTAATAGTCACTACTCTACTTAATTTCTCCTCAAATGCCTACAAACTTGCCTTCACAATCCTCGAACCATAATCAAACGACGGTCTCGGAACGCTCGAACCAGTCTAGCCCAGTTCAAAACTATCTCTAACTCATCTCAATCGGCCACGAGACCCTCAAAATCGGATTCAGAACATCCAAAAACCTTAGGAACCATATTAACCTGGCCAAAAACCTCTTAAGTTAGGCCAAACCGGGCCAAAAACACTAATCTGGAACATCGACTCATGCAAACGGAGGCCGGTTTCACCTTGAACACGGACACCGAAAATTTCTCGAACCTATTTGGTTTGATAGGTGTTTCTTCCTGAATCCAGAACCGGTCCACTTCCCAAATTCGAGTCCGTTTGACCATGAACTGGCCGTTCAAACATTGAAACGGTTTCGGCCGGTTCAGTCAACTTTCCAAACCCTAATCCCAAAAATCCGGTTATGCTATCCTCTGTTATACTCAAATCACCTTATCCCTAATTTCCTATCCCCCCAGAAACAGCTTATCCCTAATCTTGCTCTGGGTTGACTCGTTGAGTCAACCCAAATAAAATTCTACTGGGCTGAGTCAACACCGCGGGTTGACCCAGCCTAGTTTGGCCCGCGTGCTGTAGCCCAAACGGGCCAAGCCCGGGCCAAACGGGCCCGGCCCCAACACAATACAAGACCCGGATCACTCCAGGTCCTTAAATCCTTCACTTGACAGTCGGGACCCCAGCCCCGGACCACACCCCTTCCCCGGACCACACCCCCATTCCCCTCTGGCTGGCCCGCGGCTCAAGCCCGAGGGCCAGCAACTCGGACAAGCCGAGCCCGAGCCCACGGCTCGGGCCGACTCCCATGCGGGACCCAGCTTAGCTGGGTCCCTTCCCTGTCGCCCAACTGGGCACCAACCAGTTATCCAGGTCTGTAATGACCCGGATTCTATAAATCTTCAAAATAAACTATAGATTCTTCACTTACCCAGGCTGATTAAGACTCCCTACCGCGAGTTCTCTAGCTCCGAGCTCCACTGTAGACTTTAATCGATGAATTTCAACCAAAAACCAAGGATTTTTTCCCAATCGAGCTCCGGAGTAGCGGACACCTTCCAGCTAAAAATCATTCCTACTCTTTCAATGATCTTGCAAATTTCTTGTATACCCGTGCTCGTTTTTTCCATTATATACAAAGTTTCAATATGCTTTTGTGTTGTAATGCTCCGATTGGAGAGATTTGCTTCTACACCCTTCAGTAGTTTCCACCGAAGGTCCCCCTTCCCTCTTTTTTTTTCAGTTTGGTCCCCCCTCGGTTTTGTTATGTTCAGTTTAGTCCACTAATTTACAAAAATCACCCCAAACATTTTAATTATACTAAATGATCCCTAATGAAAATAAAAGCAAAAATTGGGACATTACATTCTTCCCCCGCCTACAAAAAATTCGTCATCAAATTTTCAATACTAATCGAGCAAAACTACCTACTGAGTTCTCTCAGGACCAACTCTCAATCAGAATATCTGAATATTGATACTCTAACAATTCCAACTACTTATCCAAATTAGACCGGAAACTCACCGACAAAACGATTGAATAAAATCGAAACTGAATAGTGCACAAACCCCCAGAAGAACAAACAGAAATCGTACCTCTAGCCGTAGTGGGCACCTGGCTTCCACCGCCATTTTTTATCATCCCTCCCATAATCACGTGAGCCTAATGGCTCTCTAACTATCTGGCCCGTGATCTGTGACGTAGTGCCTATGGTCAGAACAGTCCCCGCTGAACGAGGGTAATCTCTCGCATCATGTGCCTGTTGTCCGCAACGATAACAAGTCCTCGTCACTGAAGTAACTCCTCGGGCAAATGGACCAACTCAAAATCACATGTCCTCGCTGTCCTCATCTGTAGCAACTCACCGGTCGCCAACTCGAGGGACCTGGATCACTAGGTGCAGGGATGGTAACTGGCAGCTGTCTGCCAGAGAGACCTTCGCGCCTAAAACGTCGACGTCCATGAAACGATGACCTCCGCTCCCTCAAACTGGAATCTACCACCAACTACAACTCTCCTGTGAATCTCCCTCTCAAATGCCGTCACCTCGGGGGTCGTCTCTACCGGAATCGTATAAGAGTCTGGTCATATGGCTGCAGGAATCGATGGTCCTGCTACAATCACACCAAGAGTAGTAGTACTGCTCAATGATCGCTCGACTAAAGCAGCCATCTACTCTCTCTACTCTCCCTCTCAGTAAGAACCGCCACTGTTCTCTGTAGTCCCCTAATCTCTCATATCAAGCCAACCACAACGTCAGTGAGCACCATCAGAACCTGACCCATAGCTGACTCCTGAGCCCACCTCGCTGCCCTCCTGCATCCTCTACCTCGTATCGGAGGAGGGGTAGATCCACCTGTAGATTCCCCTGATGTCCCTGACTCCTCGCGGTGGACCATGTGTACGTTGACTAGCGAATCCATCTAGACACGAAATACAAAGATCAAGGAGATATCGAAAGAATCGGGCATAGAGGAATCGAAATGCTAACACCAAATACATCCTAAAAGGTCTTCGCAGTCCTTCTGTTATGAGAGTGGGGCCCTCACCATCATAAACAAAAACACTGCCAAAGAAATTCGCTCACAGCACTCCAGATCAAAACCTTGCTCTGATACCACTTCTGTCATGCCCCAACCCGGGCGCGTGACTGGCACTAGGATTGGCGTACCAACCCCAGTAAGCCTCTAAACACAACAGAACGGATAAACTATCTCATCAGGAAACCCTATAAACATATATACCACAAAACGTATCTGTGTTGTACACAGGCGTCTAGAATACAAAAAGTAAATATACAGGATGTGACCATACAATCAGGTTCGATGCAGTGGTGACGAAAGCGTCGCAGGAAACTTACTGCTTCTAGTCAAACTAGAATCTGAAAGGTGGGAAGGAAAAAGGGATGAGTATATATAACTCAGTGAATGACAGTACTAATTGGGCATACCCATGACAGAAACATCAGGTCATTCAAAATACATGTATCACACAAGTAACAGCACGGTTACAAATCACATTTCTTAACTTAATACATATAGTTTCATATGCATAGTCATAACCAGAAAATCAGAATCAAATCAGAGTATCAGAACATAACACTAACACATAACAAATTCGAAGCCACATATGGAACAGGACACTCCCCGTATGCTACTCAGCGGCCCACCGTCCGGACCCAGGGCACTCCTCGCACAGTATAGGGGCCTACCGTCTGCCGGCTAAGTTCCTGGTATCCCAGAATCAGAATCAGAGTCACAGATGGACCCAGTGCACTTCCCATAGACATTGTGCCAACTGCCCCATGGCAAAGCCCCTGGCGTCCCAGAATCAGAATCAGAGTCACTGAACACAGATGTCGCACTCAGATCCCGTGCCAAAGTCAGAGTCAGAATCAGAGCCAGAGTCAGAATCAGAATCCACCATATGGGCCAGGGTGTACTCCCCCAAACGCCATGGCAGCCCACCGTCCGAAACTCAGTGGCACTCCTCGCACAGTACCGGCGGCTGAACGTCCAATGGCCGAGTCCCTGGCACCCCTGAACAGAGCCAGAGTCGAAACCGAAAAACCCGGAATCGCACACACATATTCAAAATCACACCACATATTCATGGCAGATATACAAAACAAAAGACATATAGCATTGAGGTAGATATACACGTGTGATTACAGATATAATTCCAGGCGTATCAGACTCTAAAATAGACAGATACAAGTACCGAATATAATAACAGTGTTCAGAATTCGATTGCAGAGATTAACAGTAAAAATCATGATGCAAACATATATACAGAGAGTACTTGTCACTCATCGGACACGTCAAAAAAATGACGTCGAATCTTAAGCAGACAGGTCACTGACTGAAGCGAACCTCCCCGGGAGTATCTACAATCATCAAATCACGAGTCAAACCGAAACTAAGGTTATTCCCAAAAACTCACTCATACAGAATGAGACTTAGGGCTCCCCCTAGGTCGGGACTCTCTGCAAGCATATCGAGACACCACTGACTCACTTCGAAAACCCTTCACACCACTAACAGTCAAACTCTACTTAATTATCCTCAAATTGCCTTAAACTTGCCTTCACGATCCTCGAACCATAACGAACCGTTTCTGGAACGCTCGATAACTGGTCTAGCCTGGTTTCAAAACTACCTCTAATATCTCTCAATCAGCCACGAGACCCTCAAAATTGGATTCAGAACATCCAAAAACCTTAGAAACCATATTAACTTGGCCAAAAACCTCTAAAGTTAGGCCAAACTAGGCCAAAAACACTAATCTGGAATATACGGCATGCAAACCGGAGCCAATTCGCCTTGAACCGGACACCCAAAATTTCCTGAAACCATTTGGTATGATAGGTATTTTCTTCCTAAATCCAGAACCGGTCCAACTTCGCAAATCCGAGTTTGTTTGACCACTAATCCAGCTGGTCAAAACATTGAACCGGTTCCGGCCGGTTCTAGTCAACTTTCCAAACCCTAATCCCAAAAATCCGAGTTAATGCTATCCTCTATTATCCTCAAATCAACTTTATCCCTAATTTCCTATCCCCCCAGAACAGCTTATCCCTAATCTTGCACATGGGTTGACTCACTGAGTCAACCTAGATAAATTTTTGCTAGTGGCTAAGTCAACCCGCAGGTAACCCAGCCTAGTCTGGCCCGCGGGCTGCAGCCCAGACGGGCCATGCCCGGGCCCAAACGGGCCCGGCCCAACCCAGTACAGGACCCGAATCACTCCGGGTCCTGTCTCCTTCGCACTGACAGCCAAGACCCCCCCCCTTCGGTTTTGTTATTTTCACTTTAGTCCCACATAATTTCAAAATCACCCTAGACATTTTAATTAGTACTAAATGATCCCTAATGAAAATAAAAGCAAAAATTGGGACATTACAAATTTGACCTTGAACGAGTAAATTTTATGGTTACCTATTAAATGTGAGTAAAATTATTATCTTGAGAAACGTGAATGCATCTACTAATTTCCGCTGAAATCTTTGATTTTGGGTGTAAAATTTACAAATAAATGACAATCATTTCATGCGCTTTTGATCCGTTAATTCGCTTCACTTATTATTTAAAAAAAAAAAAAAAAGAGGGAGATAGATGATTATGCTTTTTTTAATTACAAGATAAACAAGCATATATTGATATAAAATTTGCATATTCAAAGCAAACATTCTAAAAATGAATGGCAATTTACCTTTACTTGATTCGCCTTATACAACAATCAGTTTCACGTGAATAAGTTAGTTTTGATTTACTAATATAATCAACAAAATTAAGCAATTTCAACACGAAAGAAGCTGTGTCCATGTTCACGTTTTGCTCATTAAATATTCTTCTTTATTATTTTTATTTGGTCTTGTTAACGAAATTTTTGACCATCTGGTAAAATGAATTGAAAGCTGGTCAGAGGTCAGCTGCCTCTTATGCCCCCCTCCCACAAACCCAAAACAAAAAATCACAAGAGTCAAAAAAAACAACAATTGATTGAATTAGACAACTGAGGACGATCTCATCTACATTACTACAGCCGAATCACACATGGAACCGGCAATGATCTTGGTTTTAGTTAATAGTTTAACTGGTTTGTGAAATTATTATGTTCAATTCAATTTGTAAGAATACCCACATATATTTAGTCTTTGAAAAGAATTGTGGAACAATTAATATGATAATGAGTTTGAGTTTTCTAGAAATACCAGTCTAGGAAGACCCACATATAATTTTATGTACATTTTTCAGCTAAAAAAATCGCGTTTGGCATCTTGGTCATTATTTACTTTCACCAAATTGACTAGTTGTTTTGTTTCCGTTCAAACCAATTCAACTACTAATGTATAGCCCAACTATTTCTCTTTAGAGTAGTAGACAAGCCATTTTCTAAAGGAACGAGTAAATGACATAGCATAGATTAAACGTGGGCTGTGATTCTAATTATTGAAAGAAGCATCACAGACGAAGAGACGTACTATATTAGACAATCTAACACTACGTATATGTCGGAAAATGGATGGATACGCCCCTGGACAAGCTGTTTACTTTTTTTTTTTTTTCTCTCTCTTTAATTGTATGATAAAAAAGCTACTTGAAAGGGACGCATCCGAGCGGGATTGCTCTAACCTCCATGTTAATCTCATTTGAGATCAAAATGTAATTCATTCAAGCTCAAAAGGAAAAAAGTTTCTCCAATTAATGTATTTAGTATTCTTAAAACATCTCTATTATAACATAAGCATATACTTATAACTATATACTATAAGTTTTTACTATATAGTTATAAGTTTATATCATTATATAGTTTAAGTTATATCACTATGTGTACATATTACAACTAATAACTGTACATGATTATATATTATATATTATATATATAACTATATTTATTATGTAATAGTAAGGAATATTTTACAAATTAAAACATTTTTATCTAATAAATTTTTCATCTAATTTTGAATAAAAATAATTTATATTTTAATCCTTATGTTATTAAGATTATCAAACCGTGGAGGTCGGTGCTCTTCTCAAAGGATACTCGTCAGCTAGAGCTACGTGCCCTCACGAGCAGGCCGAGCTGACTTCACCGGTGGATGTTATTCTCCAGAGACTCTCTCGCTAGATTTGAATTTTTTTTTTTTTTTTTTGGGGGCGGGGGGTGGTGGAATCCAGCTAGATTGAGATTTGATCAAAGCAGATCAAGTCGTCCACGTGGTGGTTTTGAATTTAATCGACTTCGAACATCATAAAGAATGCCACAAGGAGAATTTTACGGTGCCCTTATTTAGCACTTCTTGAATAATATTTGTGTTTGTTTCATTTATTTTTTTAGAATGTAAAAATGTTCGAGCAGGCAGTGAATATGAAATAAAGAATGAGAGAATAAAAGCAGGTTAAAAGTCTCTCCTTTTTTTTTCCCTCTTCAACAACGTAGAAATTTACAGAAAGTTTGAAAATTTTTTACAAGTGGTCCGTGAATCTCTCGCTTCTGTAATTGACTCACATTCTGTCGCTCTATTTTTATTTTTTAGTAATATGAACAAAACCAATTAACATTATCCAACAAGTCATTATTTATTTATAAATTTGTTTCCCATACACCAACATGATTTTCAACCATTTGTAGTCAAGAAAATGCAACACGGTTAGACTAGTTTCATCACTATCTTAGAATATTAAAAGTGGTATAAAAATTATTAGTCTAAAAAAATTATATACATTTTGTCCAACCCAGCTCACTGATAAGTATTGTCCGCTTTAGGACAAGACCTCGTTAGTTTTAAAACGTGTCTACCAGGTACTAAGGCATACATATGTATAAGTTCAGCATCTCTCCCATATTTTGTCGATGTAAAATTCGTTTAAAGTGTCACATACATCCTCTTTGAGACTTCAGCGTCCTTGTGAAGGTTTGCTCTACTACTATTCAAGGTTGTACGCGGAATGACTCTGATACCATTTGTCACAATCCAACCCATTGGTAAATATTGTCTATTTTTGGTTAAGGCCCGCACGGTTTTAAAACACATCACTAGGTACTGAGGCATACATACTTATATACCCAGCATCTCTCTCATGTTTTGTCGATGTGAAATTCACTTAAAGTGTCACTTACATTGTAAAACCCCAACTTATGGAAAATAATAATAAATAAATAAAATTTATAATTAAAGGCATAATTGAGTTAATTAAAACTTAAAGGGGGACTAGATCGCATAAGGATCATAATACAGGGACCAAACTGTAAAAATTAAAAAATTTGATCCGAAAGTCTGTAACGTTCGGATCCACAAATAGAAACTTTTAAATCCGTGATTAATGCAATCGTTTCAATTAAAATTTCCCTTATAAACCTATTCAACTAAGACATTGACCAAAACCCTCAAATAATTTCCAAGAAATCTCTCTTGAGTTGATCGATTTTGTAGTTTCTTGTTCAGAAGTTCAATCCGATTGATCTGTTAGATTTGATCAGGTTGTGGCAAAGATCAGGCAAATAGAAGCTGTTGGATCGATTAAACCAATCAAGGCTCATCGTTTGCTCATTCCAAGTCTCATAGGGAGGATAAATTGCAAGAAAATTCGACGTATGAATTTTAAATTTTAGTATGCAAGGTTTCGGTTATTTGCAGAAAAAACTGAGTCAAGAAGATGAAACCCGGTTAGAGAATTGGGTTGGACGCGACCCGGTCTCTTGAAGTGTACTAGGCCGCATGATGGGATGGGTCAGCCATTGGGCCAAGCCTTAATATTGGGGTTTGGGCTAATGGTTGGTTGTAAGGGCTAGGCCTTGACTAATGGGCCAGGCCAACCGAGGATTTAGGGTTCAATTCGGGCCGAACTAGATCTGAGATCTGGATCCATATGTGATTAAATAATAAGAAACTTATTAGTTAATAAACAAAAAATAACAGAAAATGAAAACCGGCCCGTTCAAGGGCTTTTCCACCGATTCATGGCCGGTTCAAGGTACTGTTAGAAAGGAAATTAAATAATCTACCTAGTTCACGGCCAGTTCAAGCGTAAACCGGCCAATTCAGTAGAAATAATTAAAAAAGAAAGGAAGATGAACCCCCGATTTAATGCTGTCATGGCCGGTTCAGGATAAATTTTGGCCGATTTAGTGGGTTTTAAGTTCAGTTCAGTGACTTTTATACTTGGTTCAGTGTATTTCATGGCTGATTCAATGGGTTTTATGGTCGGTTTAACTTTCTAATGATCAGTTCAAGTCTAGTTTAGTACTTTAATGATTAGTTTAAGGTATAAGTAGGCCGATGTTATGTTTTGGGAGTCAGTTCAAGACTTTAATATGTAAGAAGTGAATTATTTGATTAGTTCGGGACTTTAAAACTCCTAAAATGGATGCAAACATGAAAACCTCAGGATAAGTATTTGAGTTTTAGAGGGAAAGTAGTTGTTAATTAATTTGAGATCTATTACATTCTGAAATAAGATTTTTTTTTTTGTTATTTCTAGATTGATTGTTCAACTTCATGAAATCGAATCACTGAAACTCGAGTTTTGTGATTCGCTAGTGTTTGTGAGTAGTAATATGTATTTATATTAATTTATTGTTTACAAATCTGTTAAATGTTAAGTTTTATATGAACTATTTTATAAATTCAGATATTTCGTAACTAGAATTTAAATTTGCTATAAAAAGTTTACAAGGAACGTATATGTAATTTTCTGATTTGTTGGAAAGTTTTCTTGAGCTATTGATTTCTATTCTGATATGTTTAAACTTGTGAAAATCTATGAATGCTTTCTGTTAAATTTTAGAAATTTATTCTAAAGGAGTGTTGAACTGTTAGAATACTGTAACTAACGATAGTAGACATTAGATTAGGTACACCTTGGAGTGTAGCAACTATCATGTGAAGTTAACGTGATAAACCTATTGTCACGCCCCGAACCCCGGGCCCGTGACCGGCACTGGGGTCCACCGACCCCAGTAAGCCTCAACAAAACCAGTCGAACTCAAATATATAAAATATACACAAAGTGCAATAATATAACATCCAAAAACTACCCGGGATCCTGTCTGAGAGTACAAGTAAGCTACTCTAGAATACAATCAGGTAAAGTACAAAAGAGAAATGCCCGTACATCCATCAAGTCCGCTGTCGTCAACTCCCACGCTGGCACGCTAACCGAGGTGAGCACAGTCAAAAGAATCTGGAATGTTTAAAACTATGAGTCGCAAAACTCAGTGAGTACGGATGATACCTAATCTATGCATGTCAGGATACATATCATAGCACAAGTCTAAAACCTTAAGCATACAGCCGATCAGTAAAACATATCAACATACACTCAAGAATGCTATCAGCCAACATCAAATCACATCACTGGACTCAGGCCTACCCCACACTAGACGCTACGGTCACCGCACTCCAGCCGAGTCTCTGCCGTCCCCTCACGGACTCAGACCGACTCACCTACTGGACGCTACGGATCACCGCACTCTAGCCGAGTTCCTGCCGTCCACAAATCCCGTCACAGCAAACCACCCTCACATCCAAGTCAAACAGATATACAGCCCATATAAAGTCCATGTCTCAAAAACCAAAATCACATTCCGATACAACTCCCCAACAGTTCACAAAAACGTAGCACATAACCCGAGTAACATATAATCAAAACACAAGTTTCAACCCACAAAATCATCATATCAGAAATCACAGTATGAAAACACAAGCATAGAGAAGATATCATCACTCACAGTACAGACGCTAAGCCAAACGAGAGTCCCGAGTCACCTAACCCGACTCAGTGATCCGAGTGTGGCCCCTGCCTGCGAATCTGCAATCAAAATCACACAAAACCATCACCAACGCCAAAACCGGCACAAGAAACAGGCTCGGTAGCCTCAAACTGAACTAAAATCCCAAACCGGCCCCTGGGCACGCATCTCGAGGCAACCCGACCTGTCACCAGAACCTACGCGACTCAGTAACACTGAACAAATCTACTTAACCACCCTCAAAACTACGGAACCAGCCTCCACAAAACTCGAACCGCAACGAACCGATCTCCAAAACCCACGAACCGGTTTAGCCCGATCTAAAACTATCTCCGACTCAACTCAAACGGCCACGAAACCCTCAAAATCGGATTCAGAAGGCCCAAAAACCCTAGGAACCACTATGAAACGGCCAAAAATGGCTCAAACCAGCTCCGAACCGGCCAAAAACCCTAATCCTAAGCATTGGCACGCAAACCGAGACCGTTCACCTCGAACCGGGCGCCCCAAAATTTCCCGAACCCACTTGGTCTGATAGCCCTCATCCCCCTGAACTCAGAACCGGTCCAACCTCCCAAAACCAAGCCAAAATGGCCACTGAACCGGCCGGTCAAAGTCCCGGCCGGTTCGGTCAAACCCCTTCCCCTTTTTTTTTTTTTTTTTTTTTTTGCTTGAGCCGCCAGCCCAGCGGCTCGGCTCGGCTCAGCCGCGGCTCGGACCCGCCTGGGCCAGCCCACTCAACTGGCCGGCCCAGCCCAACACCCTTTTTTTTTTTTTTTTTTTTTTTTTTTTCTTGCCCGCAGGCCAAGCCTGCGGGCCCGTGGCCCAATCCACCAATCGGGCTGGCCCGGGCCCAACTGGCCCAGGCCCAGCCCACACAAGCTGGCCGAGTTGACCCGGTGAGCCGAGTCGACTCGGCCGAGCCAACTCAGCACGGACCCGGATGTAACCGGGTCCGTCTTCTTCACCCGGCCCCCGACCCGAAAGCAGCGTCTGGGTCTGTAACATGACCCGGACCAAAAACAAGGAAATCAAAGAGGAAACGGAGCTCACCTCGGCCGATTCGAACCACCTAGCCCCAGCACTAACTCCGGCGACCCTTGCGGCGACGATTAATCCGAATACAACACACCGATCGGCTCACAATCACAGATCTTCCTCTGGTTTCCCGCGGACCGAAACAACCCAAAACTTCTCAACAAAACTCCTCACCCTTGGTCCGAGTCGAAATTGTTCGAGGGGTTCAGCAGGCTCTTCAAAAACAAGCACAAATGCGTGAAAAACAAGCTAAAATCATTGCTTGACGTGGGAAAATCGACGAGGAACAGCTCTGAACACTGTTCTGTCAGAATTTCTCTGAAATTCAATTTTTGGTCCCTTAACTTTGCCTATTCTCAAATCGGTCCCTGGAATATTTCCAACTCAGCCCCTTTAGTTTTAATTCCTACAATTTGGTCCTCCACCTTAAAAATTTCAGAAACTGGGTCATTACACCTATTTATTATTTTACGGCAAACTAGATGTTGCGTCTTGTTGTATGTGTTACAGCAAACCATGGGGTTGCCATCTTGTTTCTTGTTCAATTCTCTATGTCAGACTCCCAAATTCATACAATTGAAACATTATGTTTTATGACCAAAATTATTTGATATATGTCCCTTGGTATATAAATATGTATTATTATTCAATGGGTCAGTAGACTTATTCTTTTATTTTTCTAGACTTAAACTCGACTTTACCGACAAATCCCGCTACGTGAGTGGATTCTGTGGTGCTCGTTGATTTGATTTTCGGTTATTCTTGTTTGGTCTTTGTGTCTCTTCAATTTAATTGATTGACTCTATTGTTAGTTAGCTTGGTGATCATAGATAGGTTTTTTTCGATGTGAAGAGATGATTTGGTATTTATATATATATATATATATGTATATATATTTCAGATATTATTCCGCACTAATATTTTTCCAATGCACCAGTATTTTTGTATTCGAAAAGCTTGTAAGGTTGGGACTTATTCTAACCCTATCGCTAGTTATAGATCCGACTTCGCATTATGAGGGGTGTATGTAATACCTTAGACGAATCTCACATCGATAAAACACAGGGAAGATATTGGGTTCATAAATATGGATGCCGTAACCCTATAGCCGCGTTTTAAACTGTGCGAGCTTTGACACAAAGCAGACAATATTTACAAATGGGTTAGGCTATGACACATTTATGGGTATATTTATAAATTTAAAATTTAATTTAAATGGTAAAGCACTTAAAAGATTTATTTAAAGATGAGACGTTTGACTCTTTAACCTTCCCTCCTTTCAATCGTAAACCTCTATTATATTAAAAACTTTGATCCCCAAAACTAGTGCTTTATTCCTAATTCATAATTCTCAATGCTGTTCGATCTAGGTTTTTAATGTGTTATATTTAGGCCAAATTAAGCAGATTTAAATCCAAATCCAAATTCAATTAACAATTACTATATCCCAATTTGATCTGAGATCTTATAAGATTTATGTTTATTAAATTATATTTGAATTTGATAGATAATCTGAAATTTAATAAAAAAAAATCTGATCTAATAATAAAATAATCTTCTTTTACGTTTAAGTCCCTCGATCATATTAATTCTTAAACCTTTTGATTTTTTTAATATAATTATTACAATTTTGAATTTATTAGTATCATTAAAAAAGTATTATTAGAATTTAGATTCAAACGTTTAACAGATTAGATTGTTTAATTTCATATCCAATTTACTTATTTCAGATTATAAATATTTATTATAAAATCGAATCTATCAAATATTTTAATCAAAGTCGAATATTAAATTTTGAATTGAATTTAGATTATATTCGTATTAAAATTTAATCCATTATCAACTCTACTTTAATCTGTTTTCAAAAGAATAAAATTTTAAATATTTTTTGGGAAAGTCTATATATAATTATAGATAAAAAGATTGATATTCTATACTTAAAAGTATAATTAAGTGATAGTATATTTTATAAAAATTATTTTTAATACAATGAATAATAAAAAAGTGATAACAATAAGTTTACAAACAGCTCAACAGGCATACAACTGATATATGCCTTTGATTAGCACGCACCCAATGATTATCTTCTGATCGCAATAAGACAGCAGAATTTTACTTGCCATTCATCATCACCCAATTAGTAATTTAGTTATGCAAACCTAAGATTTAAATACTGGTAGGTGCCTACTTTAGATAAGAAAGTTTAGGCTATCTTTAATCAAATAAAATTATATAAATGCCTACCTAATTACGTCCCATTTAACAAGTGCAACCCCATTCCAACCCCCAGTTTTGTTATTAATTTCAATGCATTAATTCATATACAGATGGCCTTACCACCCGTTTGTGGCGGTGGAGAAGCTGAAGCTGGAGCTGGTGTATCTCACCGTCACCGGCACCCGGCACCGGCCCTTTCCATTTGTCCACTATCATCTCCACCCATTTAAAAATAAAATCAAATCAAACTGGTCAAATGGTGCTTGGGAGGTTGGAGGCTCATTCCATGTACGGGAGATCCTAGAAGAGTTGCTCGGAGCCTCATCTTTTGGTGGAGCGCCTCCTGCTTGTTTCACAGTATTTACACAGGGCTATTGACAAGTCGGATTTAAAATTAAATTAAATATATTTAAATTCTAATTTGATTAATAATTTTTATAACTTAATCAGATCTAAAATTTTATAGAATTTGTACTAGTTAAACTATATTAGAATTCGATGAATAATCTGAAATCTAATAAATAAATTTAATTCAATAACAAAATAATATTTTTTAATTTAAATTCATTAATTTTATTTTATCAATCATATTAGTACTTAAATTTTCTAATTTTCTTGATGAAGTTTGAAGGATTTTGAATTTTTTAATATAATGTATAAGATTATAAATTTAATTAAAATATTATTAAAATTTGGATCCGAATTCTTAAAAATCAAATTTCTTAATTTCATATTTAATCCACGTATTTTGGATTACAAATATTTATAATTAGATCTGATCATTGAATATTTTAAACAGATTTGAATCCTAAATTTAGATTAAATTCAAATTAAATTTGGTAAAAATATAAACTCATTGATATTCCTATATTTACAAATAGCACAGTTTGTTCATTTTTATTTTTTATATTTTTTTTGGAAACAAAAAGTACTAAAAATCTTTATTATTTTTGTTTTTCTATGTTTTTATTTTCGAATAAAAATACTTTTTGAAAATTATAAAAATAATTAAATACAAAAAAATCAATTTTTAAAGTTTTTTAAAAAATTAGATTGCTATTAAATTCGTACAAAAATGGTTTCCCAAAACAGCCAATCAAAGGAATCCTCTATTTTACAAATGTTAGAAACTGAAATTTAAAATTAAAAATAACAAGAGAGACAGAGAAGAAATACTAGTATTCTTATATTGAGTTCTCTATCCCAATATATGTATGTTTCACAATTATATTTATAGATACAGAGCATTATGATAATTTTAGTCTCTAATTACAAACATAATTTTATATATAAGAAAACGGATAATCTTTTAAAAATATTTTTTAACACTAAAAAGAAACCCAGAAAAACCCATATTCTATTTGGAACTCGGAAGCTTTGAGGAGAAATCTCTTGGTCGAAACTAACCAAGTCAAGCAACGAACTAGTGCATATATGGGACGCTAACGTGAGCTATGGTGACATCCTTCATTACGAATATAATCGCTGTAATGAACAGGAAACGTGTTATTTGAAAACTCGGTTGACAAATTAAGAAAACTTCTACCTTCTTCTCTCATTTTCCCGGAAATTTCAGAATGAAAATTCTTGGAAGGCTGATTTGTTTCTATCCTGTGACTTGCGGACAATAGGATATGCCCTCCACGGAAGGGCAGTATAGACCAGTAAAATAAACGTGGTAGAATCAATCCCCTCCCGCGACGATAAGGACGCTACTTTTTCGTGCTTGTGAATTCCGCCAACAAAAGCGACTGCATGATCGTGTTATATTTATGTCATAATATAGAGAAATAATTATTAAATTTGTCTTAGGGATAACGTGCCGCTAAGCTAAAAAAAATCATACATAAAAAGGTTAGTAGTCTTAGAATAATTACAAAATATGATAATATTTTAATTCACACAACAGATATAAATAAATAAATAAATAAAGATAGATATTATCATACAACATCAGGCGTATTTTATCTTCAAACACATGATTGGCTCCACAACAAATAGGCTCCAGTGTCGCGCAACCAAGTAACAGTCAACACGTGTCGACATCCAAGTGGTGGACCGTCAAAAACCCAACCACCACAAAAACTCGAACCGGCATCGCGATCAAGGTGGCGTTCAAGATAACGGACCAGATCTGCTCTCCCCAGCACTGCTGACTCGTTAATGACTAAACCTATATTTACACCTCGCCAAAACTATTTTTTTATTTTTATTTTTATTTTCAGCGTTTAACAGCCCAAAAAGCTCCCGCATTGCTTTGCGTGGACCATCAATCCCTCTCCTCCGACGAATATATCCTCGCCACGTCTGCACGCGAACCCCAATTTTCTCTATTATTCAATTTCTCTCCCCCTTATAAATCCCCCGACCTCTGGTCTTCCTACCCCTCCTGCTCCCCATTCAGTCCAATTCTCGTAAACGAAGAACTCCTATTTCACTTTTTTTCGGCAACTGAAAGAACTGTTCCTGTTACAGATCGATTTATTCATGGAGATTCCAGAGCTCAGTATCATAAGCGATATTGAGGCTGGGGTGAGCTACTTGCAGAACCCTTCTCTGATCTCTCGCGTCTTCTCCCTCTCGGGCATCCAACAGGTGCCTCAGGTGTACATTTTCTGGAAATGGGGCGCTTTGATTCTTGCACTTGTAGCAACTTTCAGTGGCGTCATCACATTTTGGACAGTCAAATGTTTAGCCTCTTCAGGGCCACCGACGCAGCAAATCCTAGATGACTATAGTAGCGACGAGGACAAGGACGAGGATGAAGATGAAGACGAAGACGAAGATATTTCCTGCTCATCCAAGTCATCGGACCACGAAAGATACAACCCAACGACGTCGTTTCATGATCGAGAACAGGTCGACGAAGTTTACTGCGTGGCGGGTTCAAGATTCCGTCGCGATTATCAAGACGGCGATTTGAGGCTCCGACGACTGCGCAGTGCGGGCGACCGTTTCTCGTGGTCGGACTTCGCCGGCGGCAGGAGCCCCGTGAAGCTCTGGAACAGCGTAGGATTAGCCTTAAATTTTGAAGAAGATTCGTTGAACAGTATGATTTCCTTGTGGGATATGAACAGAGATAAAAAAATAACCTCCTTCTCCGGCATGGGCTGTCAGATTCCTGTCGTCTCCTCGTCCTCGCCGACGGTAATTATATCGCGCGGGATCGAATCGTGAGAAGAGCATTCTCTTAGGTGTGTATGACACGAGGAGAAACATCAAGCTCCGGCGGTGGTCGCCGAGTGGCGGCCGCGGCGACAGGGGAAAGTGGTGGTTGGTGCTGTTTCGGGCGGCGTCGAGAAGGTTTACGTGAGTGACAGCGTAGCTGGGGATTCCCTGGTGGGCGACTTGAGGAAGATAACGTCGCCGTTGGAGTATTTGGCGGAGTCTGATGGAGATAAGTGGTGAAAATGCTGACGCCGTTATTGTCGCCGATTTATTCTGCGACGATCCTAGCTAAATTGGTCGACGTCCGCTAGATCACAAGCCGATGGTGTTGAGCTGTCATCCAATCACCCGAAGATTAATGAAAAAGCTAGAATGCAAAATAGTGTCAGGTCCAGAAATTCCTGAATTGGAGGAATGTATTATGTAAATAATTGTGCATTTCCAGCTTGCATCTTCTTTTAATTAGTTTATTATCGTGTAAAGTAAATTAAAGCCTGATTTGGGACAAATTCCTTTAAATCAGACAAATTTTAGCGGTGGAAGACAAAAAAAATTGTAATATTTGTTAAATTACTTGTTCAGAACATCTATTATTGATTAATAGGTTAAATTTAAATCAAATAAAATAATTTTAAATTTAAATTTAACCAATATTTTTATATTAAAATCCCATTCAAATTTTTACAAGATCTAAAATATGTTGAATAATTTAAAATTTGATAAAAAAAATATTCATTTTCATTTAAGTTTTCCAACTCTGATTATTAATTATATTAATTATTAAAATTTTAATTTTATCAATTTCATTTCTACATATTAAAATTTATTAATATTATATATAGAAGATTATTAATTTAATAAAAAATATTATTAAAATTAAAATTTAAATATTTAACATGTCAAATTATTTAGTTTTATATTTTATTCAATTATTTTAGATTAATAATATTTATAATAAAATTTGAATCTTCAATTCAAATGGTGATAAGAGTTGGATTAAACTATAAATTATTGACAGCTACAGACATCTTAAAATGCTAAAAATTATCTTCTAAAATAGTAAAAGTTTCTTTTATAAATGAAGAGATTTATTTTTTTATTTTTAAAATTTTACAAACTAAATACTTATATATTTTAGGAACTTTAAAAATAAATGGTCAAAAAAAAAAAAATAGAGGTTAAACACGTGATACAGAAAAGGAGTAGAGGCAAGGCAGACAGAACGGCAAACTGGGGGAATCGTTCACCCAAGGAAGACCATAGTTTTGTTTTCTAAGATAAGTTGTTTGGGCTGTGTCTTACTTGCACTTATTACTGGCCTTCGAGAATAATTCAAGTAAGAAGCTCAAGAAACAATAGACAACATTATTTCCAATCCCACACAATCTTTTATTCTTAGATAAGGCAATCCACACAATCTTATAGTCTTTCTTAGAAAGAGAACAGGGATAAGTAAACCCTTGATTACGAATACGGCTAGACCTTTGGATAACCCAATCCCGATACAATGTTGGGTAGGAAATAATCTTGCTAACTGCAACACTTTTACTTGCTTCAATTGCTCTACTTTTCCCTAATACAGTATTGTTTGGTATGAAAAATTATAAATTAAAAAGAGAAATTTTTGTAAAAGAAAAAATTTTTAAAAATGAGAAATTAAATTCCAAAAGGATCAATTTAAAATTTTAAAAATCCCGAAATGCCAAGCATTCTCAAATGTTTAAAATTCTAAAAACAACAGATTTGTCCAAAATCTTGAGTGTGGAATCGTAGCGTAGAGGAGCCAACCATCCATAAAATTGGGCAAAACAGCATGCAAATTCGGAATGATTTAGATTTGTAATTAAATATAGGGTGGAGGAATTTGTTAGGATAACCAGGAACAGCCCATTTAAACTCCTTGCGGGCCTGATATTGGAATTGGTTTTCCTACCTACCGAGCACAAGCCTTAATTAGTAAACCAAGTTAGGCCGACGTAAGACCAATATTAGTGACTTGTAAAACGTTTTATCCCTCCAATAATGAATAGCTGTTTAAGGTTTGTTGAGAAATCATTACTTCAACTATTCAGACGTCTTTTCATTTTATAAAATATTATTTATTTTTAGAATCGGACTGTCCTGTACTTTGATGGTGACTTGTAAATGACATTTTAGAAATCCCAGAGGATAATTTTTTTTTTTTTTTTTGTCGTCAATAAGTATAATTAAGCCGCTTATACGTACTGTTTTAAAGAGAAATAAGACGAGATTTAATATATATATATATATATATAATATTAAACTCGCATAATCTTGATGAATTTGAAGGAGGATAATGAAAGAATAATGCTTTTATTAGCCACAGCTATATGAACAAACTTTATCACTTAAGGAATGCCAAATCCAATAAAATTTTGCAGTAAATATGTGTTTTTAAATTAAATTTTCCTCTTTTTTTTTTGTTTGGTTCAACTTGAAGTAGGCTTGGGCAGAACTCTGACCACACCCCCTTAGGGCGGTCCAGGTTGGCCCAGGTCGGCCCAGACAATTCCAATTGCAGGTTTGGGGCCGGACTATTTGTTGGAGCTTGAAAAATTTACTTGCAGAGATTCTACTGTTAGGAGATAATTGCGAGACCGGATAGAAATTAGATTCGGATTATGATTGAATTAAAATTAAGATTAATATTAACTTTACTTTATCTTAAAAATTAGTAAACTAATATTTAAGAGTAGGTCAGAGTTAGAAACATTTATCCATTCTTCCATTTTTAAAATTTCCGTCATAGCTTTTGCATTCTGGAGTCCATCTCATTGTATGGTGTTGGAAAATTTGGATCTGGTCCGTTCGTAACGGGTCAACCTGACCCGGTTTGATTTTAAATTTAAAATGAGAGTTATAACTCCCTGTAACTTCCCTTCTTTTTCTATGAATATCATTTATAGAGAATATTGAAGGGTTGGATTCTTCCAATATGTTTTATCTCTCTCTCTCTCTCTTTCAAAATTACTCTCTTCAAAATATACATCAAAGACATTATAACTCGTGAACGTGAAGATTTGATCCGACGTGATTTCATCTCGACAGAAAACAAGTAGAAAAATAAATGATCTTAAATTTCCACTGCAAATTATCTGAGGTAAGTTAATTTCAAATTATATTCTCACATTTAAAATGAACAAATAGTATTAGAGCAAGTATTATTCTTTTCCTTGCATAAAAATTTCTTGATAAATTAACAATGATTATCATATTTATGGATCAAATTATGCCTTGATAATTTTTTTAATAGTAACCTCGTATGAATATGAGCACACAGTGAAAATTTTAGAATTTTTTGTTAAGTATACAAAAAGATATGAATTTTTGTTCATAAATTATGCATAATTTTTGAAATTTCATTTCTTCTTGTGTGTTCAGAATTATGATATGAACTTTATTGTTACAACCATTGCATGAGATATTGGGTCGAGTTGGAGTTGTAGCGTATCGTTTAACTCTTCCTCTTGAGTTGTCGATGGTGCATCTGGTATTCCATGTCTATGTTGAGGAAGTATGTGCCGACCCTTCACATGTAATTACGTCACAAGATGTTCAGTTGGATCAAGATTTGTCTTACGAGGAAGAGTTGATGGCTATATTGGATCGACAGGTAAAGCAGCTTTAATCGAAGGAGGTACCCTCGGTAAAGGTGCTGTGGAGGAGTCAGACCTCAAAGAAGGTCACCTAGGAGTCTGAAGAGAGCATGCACAGGAGGCTCCCTCACCTATTTGATATGTAATCTATTCATTTGTCTTAAAATTCAAGGATGAATTTTTATAAGGGGTTGAGGACCAATTGCAAGAATTAAATGTTTGAGGGGCTTAATTGAAAACTTGCCAGGGACTTATTTTTGAGGAACCAAAACTGAGAGACTAAATTGTAATTAGACAGAAATTATGTCATGAAGAGTAAACCAGACTATAGATCCCATACCGTGCTCGATTGGCCTTGAATCTTTGCGTGATTGTGTGTATTTGGGGTACGTTGAGCATAAATGCACCAAACCCTCTATCAATTTCGAGTTTTAGAGAGAGAAAAGAGAGAATTTGGGCTTCTCTGGTTCGATCAGTCCGTCCATGACTGAACTAGGTTTTTTCAGAGATCAAAGGTGGTTCAATCTATTTTTCTCTGATCAAAAGGCTTCTTGAGGCTCGCCGGGCTTGGTTTTGGTCGTTTTGGACTTCCAATCGTTCAAGTAAGCTTCGATCTGAGTTTTAGGGTTTGTTTGTGCTTCGGGTTGTGTTGCAAACCCAAAAGGGATTTGGGTTGTTTTTGGGCGAAGGAGAAAGGACCCGGAACAATCCGAGTCCTGTGTCGGGCTGGGCCAAGCTTGGCCAGTTTGGGCCGCGACCAGTAGGCCAGCCCATGGGGTAGGCTGGGCTAGGTCAACTTACGGGTTGACTCAGCCCAGCAAATGATTTGATTGGGTTGACTCGGTGAGTCGACCCAGCGAGTTGTTGGACATGCTATCCCAGGTGTAGGCCAAAACCAGGGATAAGAACTGTTTGAGGATAGGAAGGATTGAATAACCTGAAATTTATTAATAAAATATTATGAAATTAGGGTTTCTGGGCTGGTGAATTAGCTAATGTTGACCGAAGTTGTGACTAGCCGATTTAGGGCTTTTTAGGGCAGTTCAGTGTATCACTCTTTTGGGCGACCAGTTCACCGATTTTTGGCTGGTTCTTAGGAAAGTTGAACTAATTCTAGGTTCAATAAGATGAAACCTAGCTAGCTATGTAGTTTGGTGATTTTTGGGTGGCCGGTTCAAGGTAAACCGGGTTCGGTTCAGTGTACCGGTGTTAGAATTAGGATTTTTGGCCCTGTTCAGGGCCGGTCCAAGGCCTTTTTGGCCAGTTTAGGCCAATTTGTAGGGGTTTTGGGGCTTTTAAATCCAATTTTGAGGGTTTCGTGACTGATCTAATTAAGTTTAAGGTAGTTTAGACCAGTTTATGTCAGTTCGAGAGTTTTGGAGGTCGGTTCATTGTGGTTTGAGGTTGAGGAGGCTGGTTCACTTTTGTTAAGGGTTGTTTAGCCAAAGTGTTGAGTGTTAGTGAGTCGTATGGGTCTCGGTAATGGATAGTGGTGCCTGGAGATGTGTGCCCGAGTGCTGTGATAGGATTTAAGTCCGGCTTTGAGCTATTGAGCCCGTCTCTTGTATTGGTTTTGGTGATGGTGATGGTTTTGTGTGATTTTGGTTATAGATACATCGGTGGAGGCACGTCCATGTCAACGAGTCAGGTGAGGGTGATTGGGAATTCCTTTTTGTTCAACCCTTGTACCGTGAGTGATGATACCCTCTTTATGCTTGTGTTTTCTACTATAGTTTTCTGACATGATGATTATGTGATTTGAAAACTATATTTTGATTACATGTTATACTCGGGATGTGTGTTATGTGTTTTATGAACTATCAGTGTGCTGTATTGGTATGTGCTATTGGTTTTTGAGATGTAAACTATATATGCGTATGTATACCTGTTTTTGACTTATATGTGAGATGGTATCGTGAGACTGTGTTGCTCCAGCCGTGAGATGGAGGATTCCTCTGGTTGGGAGCGTGATATGTAATTGAGTTGAGCCCGATTGTGAGGCAGAGAATATCTCCAATCGAGAGATGGTGGAAGGGTAGGCTCAGCCGACGGACAGTGGGCCATAGCGTACGGAGAGTGCCTTGGACTCGGTGATGTGATGAGTTTTGAGACCAAGGCCTCTGTCGGTGGACAGTGTGCTGCCGTAGCGTGCGGAGAGTACCTTAGCCTATGATGTGATTGTGATGCATTGAGCTGTGTTACTCCAATCGTGAGATAAAGGATGCCTCTCGACTAAGAGCATGTTTGTGTAGCCCTGGTGGGTGTGATGCTACGATTGTGAGATTGAGGATACCTCTCGACTAGAAGCGTGGCATGTGATTGAGTTGAGCCTGATTGTGAGACAGAGGATTCCTCCGATCAGGAGATGGCCATCTGATATGTATGTGTTGCTCCAGTCGTGAGACAGAGGATTCCTCTGGCTAGGAGTGAGATTTGTGATTGTGTTGAGCCTAATCGTGAGATGGAGGATTCCTCCAATTGAGGCTGAAGTCTCAATGATCATTGTACTCTCACATACGTATGTTTTAATGATTAGTTATGTCGATACCTCACATATGTGTTTTTGACATTATATTACTCACTGTATTTATACGTACATGTATGGTTTGGACTTGAGATGTGATACATATCCCAACATGCATAGATTAGGTATCATTTGTACTCACTGAGTTTCGTGACTCACATATTATCATCATTCAAATTTGTTTTGCTGTACTCACCTCGACTAGCGTGCCTAAATGGGAGTTGGCAACTACAAATTTGATGGATGTACGGATACTTCTTTTTGTATCTATTTTATATGTATTCTAGAGTAGATTTATTGTACTTTTAGACAAGATCCCGTGTGATTTTTAGATGTTGTATTATTACACTTGGTGTATGACTTGTACTTTTGGATTTTGACTGGTATGTTGAGGCTAACTAGGGTTGGGGATCCTAGTGCCGATCACGAGCTCGGGTTTAAGGTGTGACAGTAGTCAACCCAACCATGAGTGATCCTAGTAAAAGTAATAGAACTCAAAACCGGCGTGATCAAGAGGCCTATAGGGTCTAGAAAAAGAAAGATTCCATAGCAAAATGCATACTCATAAGTTCAATAGAGGATAACATCATTTGTGAATATGAGCAATATGCAACTACTCATGAGATTTGGGTTGCCTTGAGAGAAAAGTTTGGTGGGATTACTGCAAACAAACTACGACAACTAACTATCAAGTTTGATAGTTATAAAAAGTGTTCTAATCATTCGATGGCACAACATCTCAGGGAGATGTCTAGCATGATTAGAGAGTTGAGAAATGCAGGTCACGTGTTGACCGATGAACAACAAATACAGACTATGATATGTTCCCTTCTAGATAGTTGGGAAATAATGAAACAGAATCTAACCCACAATGAAAGCATTAAAACCTTTTTAGATGTAGCTGGTCATGTAAAATTGGAGGCTGAGCGCCTCAATTCTATAAAGGCAACTGGACAAGCGTATGTTACTGAGAGTTCCAAGACTATTCAATTTCCAAGCGCAAATGCAATTTGAATAAGAAAGGGAAAGGGAAATAGAAATATCATAATGCTAGCTTAAATAAGAGGCACAAGGGAAAAGGCAAATTCTTTGAAAAGAAGAAAAAAAAAAGCCAATTTGAAATGTTACAATTATAGCCAAAAAGGTTATTTTGCTCGAGAATGTACTGAGCAAAAGAAGGTAACATTTTCTTTTTATTCTCATTGTGAGATAAATGTTTCTAGCATTGTATTATTTACTAACTCTTATCCTTTGTGGACTATAGATTTGGGAGCCACAGACCATGTAGCTAGAGATCGTGCCGCTTATATGGAGTACCGTCAAGTACTAGCAGGGAGCAAAAGTATCTATGTGGAAAATAATGCAAGGATTGAAGTTGAAAGAGTTGGCACTTGCAAAATTGAACTGTGTGGTAGCCGAACCTTTCTCTTGCATGACATTCTTTATAATCCAGATATTCGACGAAATTTAGTATATGTTGTAGTACTACTTAAAATGGGTTTTAATTTAAATTTTCATAGTTTGTGTATTGACATTATTTACAACAACACTAAAGTTGCATTCGGTTTTTTATCCAATAGTTTTATGGTTCTTGATGTAGAACCAAATTACAATACTAATAGTAGTTGTTTTCACTATTACCTTTTCTAGTAATGTTGCTGTGGATAATAAAATTTGGCATGTTAGACTAGGATATATGGGGCAAGACAGAATGAATAGATTGGTTAAATGAGGTTTTTTAGGACCTATTTTCGAAATAAACTTTCCTATGTGTAAATATTGTCTTGTAGAAAAAATAACTCGTAAATCATTTGGTAAAGCTATTAGAGCTGAAAGTCCATTACAATTGATTCATTCAGACATATGTGGTCTATTGAATGTGAGGGTGAGGCATGGAGCCTCTTATTTCATTACATTTTTTGATGATTTCTCACGTTATGGTCATGTCTATCTTATCTCTCAGAAGTCTGAAGTACTAGAGTGTTTCAAACGATACTTAAATGAAGTTGAGAATCAACTTGAGAGAAAAGTTAAGACTTTGAGAACTGACCATAGAGAGAATATTTATCTGATCAATTCAATACAATATGTAATGAAAGGGGAATATTACGACAGTTAACTATTCTCGGAACTTCATAACAGAATGGAGTCGTTGAGAGAAAAAATCATACTCTTGTCGAAATAGTTAGATCGATTATGGCACAAGCTAAATTGCCAATCACCTATTGGGGTGGCGCTTTACTGACAAATGTTTAAATCCTTAACCGAGCACCCTCCAATTCAGTTCCATTAACTCCTTATGAACTGTGGACTGGTAGAAAACCTGACTTAAGCAACTTAAGGCCTTAGGGGTCTGTTGCTTAGGTCGAAGACTCTTTACCTAAATATGGAAAGCTCAGTTTAAGAGAAAAGAAATGTGTTTTTATTAGATACTCAATGTTCAAAAGGATATGTTTTCATTAGTGAATATCTAGATGGAAGTATATTTGAAATTGAATCACGAGATGCAATATTTCTCAAAAATGAGTTTCCTAGTCATTGAGAGATTGATCAAACATTTTCTCTTTGTGAGATAAATGAAAGAGATCAAATAAATGATGAATTTGTAAAAGAAACTCTAATCTCTCTAACCAACAAAAGTAATTTGTTATCAAATGAATCTTCTTCCCAATAACCTGATTTAAGAAAGAGTTTGAGGAAATCTATTCCTCGTCATAGATTTGACACTGAGGGGGAAGCTCTCATGGTCACTCCTATAAAGGAAGAAGAACCAGGTACTGTAGATGAGGCATTGAATTGCCTGGTTAGGGAATAGTGGGAGAGTGCAATGGAAGAAAAGATAAAATCAATGAAGGACAATAAAGTCTGGGATTTGGTCGACTTACCTAAGATCGAAGAGTCATTGGGAACAAATGGGTTCTCAAAATCAAACATAAAGTTGATGACTCGATAAATAGATATAAAGCCTACTTGTAGCTAAAGGATATACCCAAGAAGAGGGTATAAACTATCAAGAAACATTCTCTTTAATAGTCCAGTTTGCATCTATATGATTAATTCTGGCCTTGGTAACACAATTTGATTTAGAATTATATCAAATGCATGTAAAAACCGCTTTCTTGAATGGCAATCTTGATTAGAAAATCTACATGGCACAACTTGTAAGTTTTACTATTAAAGGTCAAGAGCACAAAATATGCAAATTGAAGAAATCAATTTATGGCCTTAAGCAAACATCAAGACAGTGGAATATAAAATTTCACAACGCAGTCATTACATATGACTTTGAGATAATTAATGAAGACCACTGTGTCCATATTAAAAGAGTTCAAGGAAAGTTTGTTATAATGTCATTATATGTGAATGACATTTTAATAACCGAAAATGATAAACACTTTATTATTAAAGTTAAAGAATGGTTGGCTTCTCAATTTGAAATGAAAGAGATGGGAGAAGCACCTTTCATTCTGGGAGTCAAAATAATAAGAAATCATTCAAAAAGACTAATAGCCTTATCACAAAAATCTTATATTCAAAAGATTTTAGAACGATTTAGAATAAAATATTGTAAACCATTTGATACCACAGTTGCTAAGGGAGAAATCTTATGTGGTAGCATGTGTCTTGAGACTCTTCAAGAGAAAGAAGAAATGGCTAAAAAGCCTTATGCCAACGTTGTAAGTAGTTTAATGCACACTATGGTGTGTACTAGACCGGACATATGCTATGTCGTAGGCTTGGTGAGCTGTTTTTAGTCTAATCCCAGAAATCGTTATTGGAAAGCGGTAAAGAGGATATTAATGTATCTTAAAGGCACAGTAGATTATTGCTTATGTTTTCAAGGATCAGAATCAAAGTTAATAGGATACTCATATACAAATTGGGCTGGAGATCCAGATGAGAGGAAATCTACTTCTGGTCATATATTTTTGCTAAATGGTGGAGCCATTAGATGGTATAGCAAGAAACAAAAACTGTGTAGCCTTTTCCACGATGGAAGTGAGTTTGTAGCATGTTTAGCTGCAATACAAGAAGCTATTTGGCTAAAAAGATTCTTAGAGCATCTAAGTAATACTGATGATAGTGGGAGATCTGTTTTAATTTACTGTGATAATCAAGCTATGTTGGCTTGTTTAAAGGATCTGAAATATCACAGTAAATCCAAGCATATTGGTATTCATTATCAGTATGTAAGAGATATTATTGCTAAAAAGGAAGTAACATTATAATATGTCTCCACTAATCAAACGTTAGTTGATTCTTTCACTAAGCCATTAGCCCGTGATGTATATGTAAGTCATGTTAGATCTATGGGCTTATGAAAAATATAATATACTTGTGAACAAATTGTACGAATTCTTCCTTATGAAAAGAGAATTTGTTTAGATATATCATGATTCTTTAAAGCACACTCATATATATATATTTAATTGTGTTCATGAGTACATAAAAAGTATGTCAACAGATTTTGAGATTAGTCTTCTTACATGGACAATTGTCTCTAATACTAAGTGTATGAAGAGATTAGATGATTTTGAGTCACACATAGTAAATCTATTTATTGACTCAAAATAGAATCATCACCTTGATAAATGGGAGAGTCAAAATGAGATCACTTTTAGTCACAATGATTGAAGTAAATGTTTATGTCATACATTTACTTAATCTACTATAAAAGCCAGATATGAGTTCTTGATAAGGTTAAAATGTCAGAATGAACTCAAGTTAAATACTGATGTATGTTTGAACTTAAATTTGTATAATGTTTAAAATTTATATTAATATGCGCTCTCTTAAAGAGAGAGGTAACATCATAACATGTGATTCATGCCACATGTGCCAAAAACGACAAAAAGGGTTAATAGAAGAATTGATCCCTGCTTTTCTACTATGCAAGACCTTTGAGATTATTAAATCTCATTAAATACCCTTATAGACTTTTAGCAATAATCTGAAACTTCAATTTAATGCTGCTACTTTAATATGTTATCTATAACCATGAATTATTTGGTTTAAAAGACATGTCTAAGAAAGTATCTGATTGAGAATTGAAGGTTATTTGTTGAAAAGGAAGATAATACTTATCAGCATCGTATATGTATTCACCAATCGACCAATTATGTAATCTAATTAGTATAAATGACATAATTGTGATTTTATTAAGAGTTGGTCAAGCATATTTTTTCAGTGAGTGATCAGAGATACTTGAATTGATACGATAAAAAATTAGTCTAGGATATGGCAAGATACTATATATATATATATATATGTAAATTTTTTAATGAGTACTTATGTACTCCTAACCAATATATAACAGAATACTCAAATATACTTGCTGGTCGCACGAGTTATTTGTCTTAGTATGAAAATCATGATGTGTTAAAATTATTATGACAAGGGTCTTTGTTGACCACATTATGTGCGAGTAGGAGATGTTGAAAAATTTGGATTGGATTCAGTCCGCCTGTAACAGGTCAATCCGACCCGGTTTGATTTAAATTTAAAATGGGAGTTGTACTCCCTGTAACTTTCCTTCTTTTTCTATAAATATCATTTGTAGAGAATATTGAGTGGTTGAATTCTTCTAATACGTTTTATATATATCTCTCTCAAAATTACTCTCTCCAAAATACACATCAAAAGCATTATAACTCATAAATGTAAAGATTTGATCGACGTCATTTCACCTCGACAAAAAGCAGATAGAAAAAAAACTAATCTTAAATTTCCGCAACAAATTATCTAAAATAAATTAATTATAAATTATATTCTCAGATTTAAAATTAACACATGAATTGTTATCTATTTCTTTTAATTATTACTTTTGTACCATCTCTATTTTAACATTTACGCAACTATTGCAACTATTTCGTGAACACCACCAATACAGACACACACACACACACACACACACACACACACACACACACACACACACACACACACACACACACACACACCAGAATTTTATATTTTTATTGGTTCAGTTTTCAATTTTTACATATCACCTGAGAGATGACGTGAAAATGAATATGGTTAAGGTCATCGCATACCTCAAGCTAAAAATGTGGAAGTGTTTCTTTAAATGGGATTTTTTGCTGCTACTGGGTATTGGCTTCTCACGTGAGAACTGAAGAGTTTTTTTTTTTAATTTTAAATTTGAATAATCAACACAACAATATAAAATTTTATTTACTTTCTGAGGGAAAAAAAATAAAAAATAAAAAATAAAAAATAAGACTTTCCCATTCTTGCCCCTCCTTCATCTGCCAAAAGTGGGAGGACAAGGTTCATTTCATCTTCCCTGGAGGCGCAAGCTCGTTCCTTCTAGTAAGATTTGCGCGGAACAAGATCATGTATAGCAGAAGGGCTTTCGGAGAGAAGTGAATCTGGGTGAAGAACAGAGCAAGGTGACTAATAAAATCAAGACATTAGGTTGACCCGTCTAAGTCTCAAGCTCAGAGTAATCCCTGCCATCAACCTTAGCAAATTTTGATCTTGAGGTGATATACTCTCCGAACACATGCATTCGAAGAGCGAGAGACGCACACCGCCTAGTTATTCAACAGATCTCTTCTTCTTAATAGGCCTTTAAGATCCACGTCCCGTAGAGTAGAGAAAGTGGCCTACGCACCGTCCACGCTCCTAGGATGTTGAATCCGCTCAAGAAGCTCTCCTAAATGTCGGTATGATGTTCTTAGCCTCCTAATTCCTCGATTAGGAGACGAATCTAGGGATGTATTTTTGCCTGCTGATGAATCTGGCAATTGGGTCGTTCCAATATTCTGGATAATGATGCATTTCTTTGCATGAGTTACACAATCTCTTGCGGAAACAATAACAACTTGTGGGAATCAAGCTACTTCATTTGATAATGAATAAATCGAATTAACTATTATTCACATTTTTGGTCAAACATGGTCAGTCATCGTTTAGCATCAAACTTAAACAAATTGAAATTTAAAAAAAAAAAAAAAAAAAAAAGGAAAGAAGGGGAAAAAAATAAAGAAGCCGAAGCATGAAATGAAGAGTCGGGCAGCATCCAGACCAACCCCTAGCTTCTCAATACTGAGGAAGCTCCTTCTTCACTTGCAATACAGATGGTGAGGCTGAGTTACGCAGGATCGGCGAGAGAGAAATCGTATCAGCACATTTATACAGGGACGGTGGAGAGAAGAAGAAATTTGCAGAGTTTGGAGTGAAAAGCGGCATATCTGCCAGGAATTGATTCGCCACCGGCGCCGTGGCCGGAGAAAAAAACCCTGTCTGTGGACACTTCTGAGGGTCATCCATAGCCTGTTTTGTATTCATCTGGGATTGGTTTTTGGTCTCCTCAATTTCCTTTCCAGTGGGAGAGAGGCCGGTGAGCTTCTGGACAAGGGCCATGAATTCGCAGGGCTTGGCATGAATGACCTTCGGAGAATGGGCGTAGATGATCACCGGATGGCGACGCTGCTCTACGCGCGCATCCACCGCAGGACACGGCAAATGGGGTCGGGAGTTGGACGTTTTCTGGATTGCATGCGAGTCCTTGCTCACTCTCAGGGGCGCTGGTCGGGGACCATTGATCGGACGTTTCTCGTTTTGGTTGTGGGGAAGCCTTGCGGGGTTCATATTTTCAATATACATGACAAATATTTCAATAGAGGAAAAGCGTGGATGTGGGTTTGTGGGAGTCGGTAGAGACGGAGTAATGAATTTTATAGGGCAGGAGGGGCAGGGGCAGGGGCAGCGATTCCTGACCGTTGACATGTTAGGAAGTGGGCTGGAAATTGGAGGCGAGGGTGAAGATGGGAAGCTTCCACCAAAAAAAAATAATAATAAATAAAAGGGTTGGGCAGGAGGAGCCTGAGATGGCTGAAATTAATTGAAAACTTGAAAATTGAATATACTGTATTGTGCAGACTGGTTTATTCGCTTGCCTGGGTAGTATAATTTTATATTCATTGCATAATAATTTTATCCTCGTTACATAATAATCTTATCCATTCAAAAAAAAAATAAAAATAATGTTATTTTAAAAAAATATTATTATTTTAAATAAATTTTATCATACTTATCAAATCTTAATAATTTTATCCTGATTCAGATCATAAAAATAAATAAAGACAGTTACTTAAATTTTTAATTCTAATTATTTATAAAATTAATAAATATATGTAAAATGGTGATAAAATGGGTTAAGTTACGAAGTGAAGCAAACACTCCAACAAAGAGCAATTGGGTTTTGGCGGCGCATTTTTTTTAGTTCTTTTTATTTTTCTGGTTTCTTGGCCGCCGGGGCCCGTGTCACGGATGGCGGAGCTGCCGGAGAGGAAAACTGCATAAAGTGGCCCTACCTAGCCAATCTTCTATTGCAGGAGTAATTTCTTAATTTAGAAGGTTCCCTGGAGCTCTATCATATAGTATTTATTTTTGAATGCGATAATAATATTAATCATATCAAATTTATGCAAAACAGATTTTAACATATCCTATTATATTATATTTATGTTTTTTAATAAATTTAATTCGTATTTATATATGTTATTATGATCTAAATTTTCAAACAATTTCTTTATCTCTGCCTAATTCCCTTAAAGGATAAAAATTTAAAAGAGATAATTGAAAAAAGAAATTTATTTTAATAATTTTTGGAGGCTGGCCGTGTCATCCACGACTTCAAGTTATGTGTAAAGATTTTGAAGTCAAGTGTGAAAGCATTTCTTTAATATCCTCTCTGAGTCAAGGGAGGCGATGCCTGCATGGTGTGAACTCTAGTTACATCTTTCTCCATCTTGTATTTTATTTCCGGGAAGATTAATCTGAAGCTTTGTTTGAAAAGTATTAAAACTGACATTTCAGAAGGAGAGAAGAAGATAGGGGCGCCGACTGACGGACGTGACGATCGAGTGAGGAAGGAAATCAGAATATTGGCATCAAGCTTTGAAAACGAAAGTAAGTCAAACAATCATTTTCCGTATCCATATTGCCGGTTTGGTTCGATAAACTGGAGTTTGAATTTGACCCAAAAATTGAAGATCTAAAAATCAAACAACTCTAAAAGATTTGAACTTGACCAAATGACAAGAAAATTTAGAAATTCTTAGTATTCCCGAATATGATTTACCAAAAAAAAAAAAATTCATAATGTACACGTGGCAAGAAGGAAGCTTATACTGTAATTATATATGGTCTAGAACAATAGGTCCATTTTTAAATTATTGAGACAAGGTTGGAACAGTGAGGAAGAGACAGGAGGGAGAGAGGAAAAGTTGGACTCCTTAAATCTAATAATTTTCAATTTAGTCCATTTTTATTAATGAAAATTATAAATTGATATAGTTTATAATATATAATAAATTTGTCAACTTAAATTTCAAAATAAAATAACTATTCGTGTAAATTTCAAAATAAATTCGTCAAAAACAATTTCATCATTGCAATTGACTTTTCAGATGAGCATTTTCAAACCTTGATTACGAAGAAAGTATAGGGCACAGCTTCATAGAGAATTTCTATAAGTTTATATGTGTGTATTGTATGTTGCCCTACAACTTTTTAATGGCGGGGTGAATATGATTCGCACCTAATAATTAAATGTTCATAATAAAAAAGAACTAGTTATAAGGTTTGCCTAATATGAGGCCTTTTTGTTTACGCAAATAAAATTATTCAGTTATTTTTAATTGCTAGTTCTAAATTTCAGATTAAGTATCAAGAAAAAATTCAAAAAATTGGACTTTTTGAGGTCTGTTTTTTGTTTTCCTTTTACGTATATGTATATTTTTATTTTTTTATGTTCAAATATAGCACGATATAAGTAGAGATAAATTATTAAAAATACTATTTTTTTTTAAAAAAGTTATATTTTCATATAAATTTTTTAAGATAATTCTAAACAAAGGAAATCCAACTTAGTTAAAACAAATAAACATCATAGTGGTTCGAAATTTTGCTTTCATAGCAAGAAGGAAAAAAAAAAAAGAACCGAAAATCTCCAATGAACCAAACTTGCAGCTTTGACGTGCATGCATACGTATGTGTGGTGCTAGCCACCTCAAAATATAAGAATAGAGCATGAGATCATAGTTATCAAAATTATATCAGATCTTGAATCAGCTGAACCGTTGGACGGCCGGTTCAATACGTATGTGTGGTTGCTATAGCCACCTCAAAATATAAGAATAGAGCATGAGAACGTACTTATCAAAATTATATCAGACTTGAATCAGCTGAACCATTGGACCGCCGGTTCAATATTGGGGATTGGGAAGGGAGTATAATATCGGACAAGCAGCCAAACGTAACACCTGACTTAAATGGGCAAGCAACCCTGGGTTTTACTTGTATTGCACGTATGGAAATTATTTACATAATATTAGTTTGCACAGGTGCATGTACAATGTGTTTTAATGTTCTATGTTCAGCAACGGTTGGCTCGGCCTCATCTTATGAGTTTGCGTATACGTCAAAATTATTATTTATTTATTTTTTATTTTTTGCCCAATTTTCGAAACTCCATCATCGTATTAGACTTTGAGTATATTGTTCTATTTTAATAAAATATTATTTATTTAACTTTTTTAAGAGTTATAAAATACTTATATGTTTCCACATATTTCTTATAATCACATAACTAGACTTAAATTCATTTATAAATTATATAATTTCTAATCCGTTTTGCAAGTATACATGGCTTTATAGCAAATTGATCTTCATTCATGGTTTCAAATATTTTACGATTGAGATTTTTCATGTGTGCGCGTGGAAGTGCACATACATATATGTATGTATGTATGTATGTAACACAATATAAAATTACATATAGGTGCTTTGGCAGAGATTTTAGATTTTTCAAATTCTTAAATTTGTATATATTTATGAGAGATCAATATAATATGCTGTTATAATGGCATGTTTATTTGGTTTTGAATTTAGAGCAAGTGAATTTGAATAAAATGAGTGAAGGCAAATTTAAAAAGAAAAATAAATTTAGATATTTTTAAGTAAAAAGTAAATTTAAAATTACATTTTGAGATTAAATCAAATAAAGTTTCGTAAAAATAGATTTCCTGAAATATATTTTTATACATGTAAAACCCCACAAAAAAAATAAATTATTGAGGATTCGAACGTCTAAACGTTATAGACATTCGGATCCGACGAATTAATACATTGAATCCAAATTAAATTTGGAAGTTTTAATAAAAATTTTTATATAAGGACCATCGAATGGAGCAGATTTACAAAAGCCCCAAGTTGATTTTTCGATTGAACTCAGTAATTTTCTGATTTTTATTGATTTGAGTCGATCGTACGTCGGCCATTACCGAGCTTGCCGAGCTAAAATTCTGTCAATTTCATCACTTTTAAGTTCATTGGAGTAGCAAGTTATCTTCATTTATCTTGGTCGACCAACATATCAAAGCATTACGAGGTAAGTTAGTTAAATTTTTGTTTAATTTCATGGAAAATGGAAGTTAGGATCGTCCAGGGATGTTTACAGGAAGTTAGGTCTTGAAGAAGACCTGAATTCTTGATCCGGGTCACATAGAACCTGGTTCAGCAAAAAGCGGGCTTACTAAGGTGGGCCTGGGCTAGTTGGTTTGTTTTTCAGACTAGGTCATGGCCTAATTGGGCCAGGCCAGAAATGGGTTCCAAGTTCTGGGCTAAAAGTTTGGAGCAGGATTCAGATTTGAGATCCAGATCCACATTTCAGAAAATGAATAAAATAATAGAAAATGTTTAGAAAATAGAAAAGTGACCGGTTTAAGCACTTTTAGACCGGTTCTTGGCCGATTTAAGGTATGGGTAAGAAGATAATTAAATTGTCTACCTGATTCATGACCAATTCAAGGGTAAACCAGCCAGTTCAACGGTGAATCGGCCAGTCCAATGTCAAAGCAATTAAGAAAAAGATTAGAAAACCACCGATTCAATATATGTATGGCCGATTCAGGGCAAATTCTAACTGGTTCAGTGGTTCTAAGTTTGGTTCATTGACTTTTATATCTAGTTCAATGCATTTCAAGGCTGATTCAATGGGTTTAAGACCGGTCTAATAGGTTTTATAGCTGGTTTAGTGGATTTAAGGCTGGTTTAATGAGTTTTGTGACTCGCTTAGTGGGTTTCTTGGCCGGTTCACTAGTTTTATTATCGGTTCAGTAGGTTTCATGGTCGTTCAGTGCATTTGAAGTCTGGTTCAGTATTGTTTTGACCGATTTATGATTGGTTCAACTTTTTAGTGACTGGTTCAAGATCGGTTTAGTACTTTAACGGTTGGTTTAAAGGATAATTAGACAAGTTATTATTTTATGAGCCTGGTTCAAGGATTTAATACTTAAGATATGAATTATATGATCGGTTTAGGACTTTTAGAATTCTCGATACGAGTTTGAATACGAAAACCTAAGAGAATAGTACGGTTTTGATGAAAATTTGAATTTAAGTTAATTATGAGACGAATGATATTCTAAAATAAGAATTTTGATTATTTCTAAATTGAGTGATCGACTCTTGTGAAGCCAAGGTATCGAAGCTCGAGTTTTGTGGTTCTTTAGTATCTGTGAGTAGTAATACATATTTATATGCTTTGTTATTTTCTGTATTTGTTAAATGATACGTTTTACATAAATTGTTTATAAATTCAGTCATTTCGAAATTGAAATTTAATATATTATAAAAGCTTACAAGGGACGTATATGGAATTTGTTGATTTGTTTGGAAGTGTCCTGAATTATTGATTCTAATTTTTGATATATTGAACATTGAAAATTTGTAAAACTAATTTTCTGTTACTGTTATGTTTAGACACTTTGAAAAGATGTAAACTATTTCTGATAAATTTTGGAAATAGTTTTAAGGAATTATCAGATTATTAGACTATTGCATAGCCTGTATCCCCAGTCTAGCAGAGGTGGTGCTAGACGACTACGTGGATCTAATATGATAAGCTTGTATGCATCTCCAGTCTAACAAGGGGTGGTGCTAAACAATTACGTGGATCTGACATGATAAGTTTGTATGTATCCCCAGTCTAGTAGGGGTAGTGCTAGACTACTACGTGAGTTTGACACAATAAGATTGTTATATGTGTATCTGTTAGGTTCTTTTACAAAACTCCCAAAGTTGCATAAGTGGAAATAAATCATGTTTTATAATAACATTATCTGATATATATCACTTGACATGTAAATATATATTATTATTCATTGGGTCGATAGATTCATTTTTTTATTTTTTCAGACTCAAGTTCGATTTTACTGACAGATCCAGCGGCGTGAGGGGGATCGGTTAATCTTGATTTTCGTGGCTCTAGCTGGTTTGATTCCCAAGTGTAGCTGTTAGTCCTTGTTCTTTTCTTATGGCTTATGTTATTTTTAGTTAGCTCAGTAATCACAGACAAACTTTAAATGCTAGTGATTGTTTAAGATTTTCAAAAGTTTGTAGCAAACTTTGGGTATTGTATTAAATTGAGTTGGTTATGGTATATTCCGATCATGAGAGGCTTGCGAGGTTAGGATTATTTTAACCCTAGCGCCGATCATGAATCCGACTTCCGGATCGTAACAATACAACTTCCATTTCCTAGATTAAATTTCAAAAAATATTTTCTCTAAACTTGATTTACTAAATAAAATTATAAAAGAAAAAGAAAAAAATTCCGAACCTCCCTTAAAACCTTGGGTTAAAAATATAAAATTTTTATGTATGTTTTTTAATTGCACTAAATTCTCTTATAATATGACAATTGCAGCAAACTTTATTGAGTTTTAAGATTCTTTGAACATTTTTTTTTTCATAATTAACAGTGTTAAATTATAATAATTAGATTATGGATTTAATTAAAAATATAAAAGATAATGATTAATATATAAGAATAAGAAAAATTTTGGAGAGCAAAATAAATAAAGTGTATTAAAATTTGTTTATTTGTTTATTTTTTATTTTTTAAAAGAATTATATAATTCTTAGTTTTCTTTTGGTTATTTTGATGAAAGAAACAATTAATTTAAAAAATGTTATTAAAAGTTTTTAAGAAAAATGAAATATACTTAATAAAAAGAAAAAAAGAAAGAAAGATAAAAAAATAATTAGAGATGATCAACTCTCAATATTAGAAAATTTTATTGTAAAAAAATATATATCATATAGTGAATGATAACATTTTTTATTAAAGAATTATTCTTTACTTTTAACTAACATAGAAAGTAAAATTTACAATTATTTTAATCTAAAATAAGTAAAGAAATATTGAAATATAATATATTTTATTTTAATTCTTATATTAAAAAGGAATTTCGTATAAATTAACCAAAATACATAAAAATATTATAAATTTCTTAAAAATAAATTTTAATAAAAAAATAAATTTTAAAGGATGAAAAATTTTAGCATAAAAATAACAAAATATAAATATAATAGATTTTGATTTACTTTTTATATTAAAAAAGAGTTTTATACGAGTTAATCTAAACACAGGGTTATTTCGTCACTTCATCCGTCAAACCTTAAATGCAAATGTAACCTCCTTACGGACGAGGGGCTTTTGCTTACATCACCTTAAAAAAAGCGACACATGCACGCCTCAACCCGCTGCTATAATTATACTAAACTTATGTTTTTCTTTATCTATTTTTGATTGTTTGTCTTTTATTATTCAGCAGCAGCAGACACGGGGAGGGAGAGAGAGAGAGAGAGTGCTTTGAGAAGATGTGCATGTCAGAAAACAATGACCTAGATGCGTGGGTTCACATTAACTTGTATAATTAATAAAATTAAAGTTGAAATTTCGACCAATATATTGCGTGTGTGTGTGTGTGTTTGTAGGTTGGAACTTGACCAAAATTTTAGTAATTAAGAAAAGAAAATAACCTCAGCGTCATCAATGTGTTCATCACTAATCTCGTTTACACTTAACAAACAATGAATCCTTAATGTTTCCCACCATTAACAAAATAACTTAAAATATTATATCATATTCAGATAATTCAAAATAATTTGTAAGCCGGTCCTTTATATTTCTCTTTCTCGTTCCATCACCCCCAACTTTTAAGAACATTGCACCGTCTGTGAGAAAAAAATTTTAAAAATAAAACTTTCCGGTAAACCGCATCCATCGGAAAATAAAATATGTATATATTTTAAATAAATTTTCCGATGGGACAATGTTCATCTAAAACAAAAAAATAATTTATTTAAAATTGAGATTTTCAACAAACATGCTCTGTAAGAAATTTAACAATTCGTTGGTAATTTAGGTAAATTTTTTAAAATTTTAATAGATTTTTCTGAGAATACTTTTTTACGAATAATCGGCCGGAAATCTTTTTCCCAAAAATCCAAGTGACTATGACAAGTCGATCGAAAAAGCCACTGTTAACCCAAAACACAAGCTATTGATTTCCCACACTATTTCTCTCTTTTCTTCTTTCCTCTCCTCGCTCTTCTCATCTTTGCTACTTCTCTCCTGCAACAGCAAGCTTCACTTTACATGCAGTCGGAGTGCAAGTTTATTTCCAGTGGGATGTAGACCTGTTCATGGTCTGTGATCTCTCCTGTATCGCAATTGTATCGTCGGTTTCGACTTAACAAAAGATAAATTAACATCAAAACTTGAAAATTAATGGCTTTTTGACCTTGGACTTTCACAGTTTCAATTCGATTCACAGTTTCAGTTAGGTTTGGTTCTTGGTTCTAGTTGGTTTAATTAAAAAAATTTTAAATATTAATTTATAAATATTTTTGAATCCTTAAAAATAGAATTCTTCAATAATCTTATATTAAGGAGTTGTCTCATTTTTATTTTTTTTATTTTTTTGTTATAATAAATGTAAAGAAAAATAAATTAAAATTTTATTTCATATAAAATATAAACCATGTTTGAAACACTATTTTTCTTAAATATTGTTAATTTATTTTTTATATGTTAAACAAATTTTTTCATTTTTTATATGTTATTCTTAAATTTGAATTTGTATAGTAAAGGAAATTTTAGTTTATTCAGGTTATTTATATTTAAATTGATGATATTTAAAAATATAAATTTTATATTTTTTTTGTTAGTTAATTTATCTAAAATAAATTTTATATCTAAATGTAAGTTTTTTTTATATCTCAAAAATAAATTGTAAAAATTTATATCTAATAATTAAGTGAAATCTTTTCTATATCTAAAATAAAATAGAAAAACAAATTTTTCACAATTCAATTCTAGTTTCGGTTCAAGTTTCAAAATTGGAAACATTAATCAGACTGCGAAAGTTCTTGGTTCAAGACTGGACTAGACCAATATTAAATGATCCTATCTGGTCTAATTTTTTCACAATCTGATCAAGTTTAAGCCAATTCGTCTTAGCCAAAATTGTGAACATGGTTAATGGGATGGCCACCGAGGTAGCTCAAAAGGTGGGTCAGTTTCTATTGTCTTCTGGATTTCATTTTTCTTATAATCTTCTTCTTACCTAGTCTCATGTGTTTTTCAAGTGATTTTGGAAAGAAAAAAGAAAACAAAATAAGAAAAATTATGAAATTTGTATATGGTTTATCTTTGAGAATAATTTTAAAAAATTCTCTAGATAAATTTATTATTCAAAGAAATAAGTTCGATAAATAGATTTTTTCCACTTATTTTAGGTGTTGTTTGAAAATATGGGACTACCAAATGGGTTAGATGAAGATAGGGAGCGTCTTCAAGTCCCTGTGATTCACTACTAAATATGCAAAATCTGGTGAAACTAAATATTTGTTGTTTGTGTTTTCATTTTTAATTTCGTTTTCTTGAAATTGAATATGTGAAGTTGCTTGTGCTAAATTTGTTGTTGTCATAACCTGGCTCTTAGATTCAGCGCGTAATTACATGAAATAAAATTTTCTGAGGGCTAATTTTAAAGGAATAAAAATGTAGAGGACCTAAAATGAGACTTAGAACATGTAGGATTGAAATTGAAGTTCATGAAAAATAGAGGGACCGAAACTAAATAAACGGCAAGTTAATTATCTTCTCCCCTTTTATATATATCATTCATGCCTCCCTTGATGTAACACAAACACTATAGCACTAGGGGAGCTCTGCCATTATAGAGAAGAATCGGAGCCTCATATTGTGTAATCAACCTCCGTCTGAGCGATGATTGGAGCAGAAGAGGTGATTGTCATTGCTTATTGCACAAAGGAAGCTCTGATCGTCCCTAGAGCCTTCAAGCCATTTCCTCCTCAGGCTTCCTTTGATGAGATCTTCTCATTTTCTTCTCTATATTTCTTTATTTTTCTATTCCTCACTTTCTCACTTAGCTAGCCACACCATTGTTGTGCTTCCCTTTACTACATCTCCCTCTCTCTTTATGTGTATATAGATATATATATGTATATACGATGCAGTAGGACACCTTTTGTTCATATGGGTTGTGGGTGGATAAATTTCCCCCTTTTTCTTCATTGTTTTTGTCATACCCTATCCTTTCTAGCCTTAAGAGGCGTGATAGTAAGGCAGTAACCAACACAATATCAAATAAAATCCGATAGTATGTCGACTACTGTAATCTCTCTCTTAACTAGCCTTAGAGGCCCTATATTTGAGTACCTGTTTACTTAAATAACATCACAATATATATATACACCCACACATATATATTCATATATAACTTACAACATCTCATCTAACACATGACTTACACATTAATTTATCATGTATCAACATTTAGAGCAAACATCCAATAATCATATAGCAAACGTGTCATGCTTAAAATCATTACATTATACATAACCAATAGTATATCATCTATTAGATCTTAAAACATTATGAACATATTTGCATTGTTCAAATATAAAATGGGCTCCCAACACAAATCTTATGTCTGTAAGATAAAAATCAAAACAAACTCTTGTAACCTAGCCCAACTTGATGTTATGAAATGAAACAAAATAAAAGTAATACAAATACTAAGATCTTAACTAATCGTTTCAGCATCTGTAGGGGAAAAAAATATTAGAGTGAGACGAATGTCCTAGTAAATAGTAATCCAACTAATCCTAGTAGAAACAGTTAGGTTTTGTTACTATTTTAATCGTATATGCAATCAAATAGAGTTTGGCATTAAGATGCATAACAAAAGAGTTTTAGTAATATAAAAGCCAAGTTTGTTATCATGTCAAATCGTGGTACATGGTAAAGCATGAATATAAATCATAAAAGATATCATGAAGAATTATGAAAAGCCATAAAAATCACAATATATAGTCACATGCATACTCTGGTTAAATGTGCATAATTGAAGGTGTATGAGGCAATGAAATCATAAAATATATATAACACAGACCCTCAACAGGCAAAATATAAATATGTTGAGTGCTATTACACTTTGTAGCAAGCATTGGGAGTCACCACTCTCTAGCCAAACTAACACAATCTTTAACACATAATTTTTTTTACTAGGGAAATAAGCATACATATATCATGTAATGCAACTAAGATTGCCACCTGTCCCAGGTGGTTATTCGACATCATGGTTTGGGTGCTGAAACACCAAAGCATTATAAACTCATGAAAATCATAAAATCAAGCATATCACCAAAAATCAAAACATAGTTGAACTATTTCCTATGTTCTTAATAGTAACATACAATTTGGTTAAAAATAACCGTTGTTTATTGTAAAACATAGTTTTGAAAAGTAAACTAGGATTAGAAAGATTCTCACTCACCGTGTATAAGGAGTCTATAAGGATGCTTTGGAAGTTGTAGGCCTGAGGTCTAGTATAGCTGGGTTTTCCTCTCTTACAGTTAGGATACACATACGTGAGATAAATACTCTAAATGCATCATGTAAAAGCAATACTTACACCCTAGATCGTATAATTTCAATTTTCCTCTCTCTTTTAGCTTTTGGACTCTAACCAAACATGCCTTTATCCCATTTTTCTCTATTTCAACATCATCTCATCCATTTTCCTCTAATTTCCACCATAAAGACATCATCCATGTTCTAATCCAATCATGAAAACATAGATTTTCTCAAGTAAAATAAGATTTAAGGCATTTTAACTAAAAATAAAAAGAATCATGCAGAGCTTTCTTATGAGTAAGGTTCAACCATCTCCCCTCTCTACAACACACAAATCATCACCAATAAAATATTTTAAACCGATTAAAAGTTATAAAATGAAGAGAGGAAGTCAAATATGTAAAAATATTAGAGAACAACCAAATGGGGTTTGAGATTTAGCCATTTTTCATACATCCTCTCCCTTTACTCTTTTTTTTTTCTCTAGAATTATAGGAATAGCCTTTGAAAGACTTTAAAATAAGGGTTTGGGGCTTTATATAGGTGGGCTATTCAAGCTCAAATGACCATTTTGCCCTTTTTATTTTATCTTCATTTTTAGTCTTTATGAATTGTGGGATGAGTTTTGTTTACCCTAAGATGCCTTCCAAATTTTTGTTTTATAGTTATAGGAGTTCAAGAGGGTTTAGAGGTTTTTAAAGGGGTTGAAAATTTTAAAAATTTCTTAAAATGAAAAAAGTCACAATACAGTGCACTAGTTCCAATGTCTAGTGTGCTACGACACATTATAATAGACCCTGGCGCACTATGGCACACATTTTCTAACGTGTAGTGTGCTATAGTGTTCTGCTACTGTATTACTATAGTAACTTTTTTCTTTTAAAACAAAAATCCCATTATGTCCAAACTTCCAAATAGGCATTTTTCAACTCAAAATTCTCTCAAATAAAATATAAAATGCCTAGAAATTAACATACGAAATTACAAAATATAAATTGAATTTGGTTCAAGTTGTTACAGTTTCCTTGGCTCTCTCTTCATATATTGCATATACGTATATAATTGAACACCCTTCTATTTATACAAGTTGCAGGTAGGCCAATTTATATTAAAGACTATTATTTTGAAATTAAGAGCATGGTTAAACATGAGTAAATTTCAAATTTATTCTTGAAGGGTGAAATAGACATTCCATTCCTTAAGACATATGAGGAATTGGAATCAGAGGGCCTTAAATTGTGGATTATTTAGCTTAGGATGGGTGGAGGTCTCCACCTCCCCTCTTAAAGGACTGAAAGTAGTTACTCCATTCCAATTGATTAGTATGGAATTGGAACTGAGGGCCTTACATTGACAAAATACTCTTTAAAGCTGCCTTTGTTTTGGTCGGTAAATTGTTGATTGGATGACCTCCTTTGTACATCCAAACTGTAGATTCTTTATCCTATGATATAGGTTTAGGACACTCACACGATGGATGTGTTTTTCTTTTTGGTGTCATGAACCCAAAGACCTTCACCAATTTATAGACTCAATTTCACGTTTTTCATCAAAGGTGAAAACCAAAGAGGGTGTTTTAGTTAGACTTGAACTCTTGTATGAGGAGTACATACAGTGAATGTGGGTAATTCAATGGATATATGTATTTATGTATTTATATATCTACAATGTGTACACTTGAATTTTGTATAATTGGTTAATTCTAGATTGTGGCTTTCGAAATTTCATATTAATTCCAACAGAAATGTGATTTGAATGTATTTTATGACTTGAAATTATCAAACAAAATGTATTTGAGTACTTGTTGGAAAATACAAACGTATTTCTGAAATATATTTTGAAGTATAACGTGATTATAAAAAATAGTGTGGTGGAATACTTTACATGATAACTCTATTTAGTAAGGAGAATGCTAGACTTGGTACACCTTATTTACACCCTATTTGGTAGGGGTAATTATACTAGCTCGCCGCATTGGCTACACAAGTAGTTTGATGTTTATGTACCAATGGTAGGTATGATTTGACATACATACCTATGGAAGGTGATGATTTGACATATATACTTATGACGGGTGATTATTTGATGTGTACATATAGTGAGTGATGATTTGATGTATATACCCATGGTGGGTGATGATTTGATATATATATCTATAGCAGATGATGGTTTTACATATATATACTCCGGACTTGTGATCATTTGATATATATTTATGTCAGATGATAATTTGAAATATATACTTATAGCGGGTGATGATTTGATATGTATATGTCACGCCCCAACCCAGAGCGCGACCGGCACTGGGGTTAGCTTACAAACTCCAGTTAGCCTACAACCAAGTCGAAAGCAGAAAGCATCGCAGCAGTAAAAGTATCGAAATGCAGGTGTATAAATATACGTCAAAACTATTTGAAGAATACAAGGAGCTACTAAATTACAAATAACAGAAATGATACAAAAATGCCCGTACATCACAGTAAAGTAGCGGAGGACAAAATCGATCCAGAAGCTACTGCTGTGATCGGAACAGCAATCTGAAAGGGGGAGGAACGAAATGAGTATAAAACTCAGTGAATAACAGTAAAATCTAGACAATGCGGGACATGGATCATAGTTTACAAAATTCACATATGTTCGTATAACACGTACAGGTATATAGATATATGCATGTCATTCACACACAGGAATCAGAAACAAAATGCCAAACACCTGTCGGAATATCGGATCTCATCAGAAATCATATCATACCAGGATCTCGTATCATAACCAGAGCCAGAAATCACAGATGGCACATAGTGCCGGAACACCCTCGTGTTCCTCAGAAATTGGATCACAAAGACTCTCAACAGATAACCTTTAAAACACATGCATGACTGAGGCACACAAATGTATAATTACAGAAATGTTTCCAAATTTATCATAATTTAAAACATATAGATACATGTCCCACATTCGAATATCAGAAATCAGAAATCAAGTCCAAGAATCAGAATCCAAGAATTTGTCAAAAAATCAAAATACAGATGCCTGTATAGAAAATACTGTCACTCACATAGCACGCTAAACAAGGTACTAAAACTCGTGTCGATGGCTCACTACTCGAAGTGTGTCTCCTCCAGAGTATCGACAATCATCTAATCGAAAGTCAGAATTGAAATTGGGTCTTATTCTAAAAAGACTCAACTCTCGTAAGTGGGCCGGGACCTCCCCCGTCACTGGCCCCTAAACACGCATCCCGAGACCCTAAACCTCATACCTGAACCACTCTAAGCTTGAACTACTAAAACCTAAATTAAAGGCAGCCAAAACTCCACCAAACCGAGCTAAACCGAGCCCATTTCCCGTGAACCAAGCCGAATCAGGCTCAAATCCACAAAATCGGGGTGAACCGGGTTTTCCCTCTCTTAACCCATGAAAAATCGACCTTTAACTACCAAGACCCGGACTGAACCGGCCCAAACCCTCAAGAAAAACCACTGAACTGGGGTCCTAAACCCCTGAATCGACCTAGATTCTCCAAAAATCGACCAGTTTAACCATTTTTCCCAAAAATCCCCTTGAATCGGACTGGTTCCAGCCCTTAAACCAGTCCCAAACTGTTCTGCTCTGCTTCTTGGACCGGGAACCGGGATCGGGGTCCGAAAACCCCTTGAACCAACCGGTTCTAGCCCAACAGGGCTGGACCGAACCGGTCAACCACGATCAGACCCGGACATGTCCGGGTCTTGTCTCTCCCGCCCGGAAACCCAGGTTGTACCCGATTTCTGCAAATTCCAAACATCCGAACACTTCCAAGCTTCCATTTCACTCCAATTCAACAAATATAATTAAACTCAAACATTTGAACAACAAAATCATGAATTCCAAACCCCATAACCCCTTTTAATCAGAATGAAAGCTGGATTACTTGCCTGCAATCTTCCCGAATCCTTGATAGTGCCACGGCTCCCCGGGAAAATTTTCCTCTTGTTTTCTCTTTGATTTTCTCGATTAATCCTCGATCAAACTCGTTTTAACCTTATATTCTTAGTCAAAAAGTTGATTTGTGTTGTCCCAATCTAATTGGAGCAAAAATTTTGTCCGGTTCTTCGGCCGAAATTATTGTTATTATTATTTTTTTTCCAGGTTATTACAGTATATCATAGGTGAGTTATGATGTGATATATACCCTTAATAGGTTGTGATTTTAGATATTGATTTGATTAAGAAAAATCTACACACTAATGAATTAATAAACTTATTTATTAGATATATATATATATATACACATACATATCCTCGTGAATGCAAGTTTGGAATTAATATATTTTATGTCATAGAAAGATTAATTGTTTTGATGCATACATTTTATTGAGAGAATTATTGTTGAAAGATGAACTAAATTTCTCAAAAGTACTTTCATATGATACTTGTTCCCACTTGTTTAGAATATGTATTATCTTTCACTGAATCATGAAAACTCACCCATTATTTAACATTTTCCGATTCTAGTGTGGATTTGCTTTCAGATTCAGATGAGTAATCGAGGTGTATTTTCTCTGATGAGCCTAGTGTCATATGAAAACTCAATTTGTATAAACTTTTTTTTTTTTATTAAGCTATGTTTTGTATTCTTTAAACTTAGTTTATGTTCTATTTGAACTATAAATAGGATCCTTTGTATATCATGATTCTAGTTGGCAATATTATCCTATCGAGAACGAGTAATGTTATATATTACCTGTTGATGGTTGTTAAAATTTATATAAAAATATTGACAAGTATTAAAATTTGAATATGTTTAATTTTCAAGAGAGATTCTGTTGAAATTTTCAAATAATGTAACACGTAGAATATTTTAGTAGACTTGAAACTAGCTAGAAATGATCATACAATTTTTAGCACCAATTATAACTATTGAAATTAGACTGTGACATTTGTTGTCTAGGACAAGGATGCCGACAACACTGGAAGAAAATGGAGAGAATGGTAGCAACTCTTGAATTTGAGCGAGACAATAAGCCTATGAGTGTTGTTGTCAACTATTCCTCCTCCGGCAAAAGCTCTTTGAATGGACTTCATAATCTTTGAATAGACTTCCCAATAACACTGGCTAAAAGTCCCCCCGTTCGGCGTACTCTCCACCGAAGTCAATGGCTAAAGCGCTTTTTTTTTTTTTTTTTTAATTAAGGACTTCTTGACCAACAATTCCGTCAGAAAAAGCTGGAAATGGAATTTAATTAGAAAAACACATTTTCGATGGACAATTCCATTAGAAAATAGAAAATAAAAAATAAGTTAAAATGTTTTCCTACGGATTTTGTTCGTTTGAAAAAGTTTCTGTGGCGTCGAAAATGGGGGCAAGGAATGACCTCATTTACAATACGACGTAAGAATTTCTTGACGGACATATACAGTCTAATTTCTGATGGTTTTTGTTTTTGTCAAAAATTTTTAGGGAAAAACTATTTCCATTGAAAGTCCATTGTCAACAGAAATTAGTCCATTTTGACGGATTTTATCTATCAAAAATGGACATTTTTTAAAATAAAACCAGCCCACTTAATTTTTAATTTCTGATTTAAATAATTATGTATTTTTTAATTTTTTTTTTCTTATTTAATAAATTAATTTTCACGCTTCTAAATAAGTGGCCTGTAAATTCAAGCCTGACTTCCATTACGTATAACATCCATAACTCCTTTGCTCTCTTTACCAATTGATTCTTCTGCAATTGAGTAAACTGATATTTTATTTCTTTATAACATGTTATTATTAGTTTATCTTACTTTAAATTTTCATGTCATGTGCGTCAAATGGGCTTTTTGTTACACACACACACACACACATATATATAAAGCAACTGTAAATTAAAATGGATTTGATAATGAAAACAACCCTTAGTTTAATAATTGTGTCACAACATGTCGTTCTTTCCGCCTCTGTCCAAACAAAAACCACTAATAGCGATTGGATTTGCTTATCTTCTATCATCAGCCCACAAGGCCCTCATTCCTCCAGATGGGCCCTAAAATGCTCAAAAATTTGTTGCCAAATGGGCTTTTTTCCGGGGTCCTTCAACATTTGCCAAGTTAAAAAAGTCTTTCCAATCAGGAAAACAGTTTTTTTTTTTTTTTTAAGAAACTCAATTTTCACCAAATAAACATATGATTTTAAATTGGAAAAAAATATGCTTCCAATTATCTGAAAATATTTATTTAAAGAATCAAATAGAATAAAGAAACATCCCTACTCTCCTAGGCAAAATACAAATTCCGGATGAGGAAGCAAACTAGATGGGCCAGGCAGACTAAGTTCTACGGAATGTGGTGAAAGAACATTTTCCTTTTAAAAAAATTCATGTAAAATAATTGAGTCATTTTTGACCCAAAAAAAAAAAAGGTAATTGAACTCCAGCCATTGATTTTTGTAGAAAATTGAAACTGTATGTTGTAGAGCCTTCTAGTCCACACAGTTAAACCGTTGATGGAATGGGTATCAATTTTTGACCTTATGAACCAGAGACTCTAGAGATGTCAATTTATAGAAATTTTCTCTCTATTAGAGAAAATCTTTTACTATCTCAAAAATGTCCTCCCACTATTTCTCATCTAACTGCTCACTATCTCAAACGTGGATAGTATTTTTAAGAGATAGAAAACCCCTTTACTTGGTCAAAGGAGTTGAGAAAAATGGGACCATATTGATTTTATGATTAAAAAATATTTTCATTTTATTTATTTGAAAATAAATCACTCCACCTTCAATATGAAAGATTGGACATTCAACCCGACGTGAGGTAGTAAAAATAAAGTCAATAATCACGGTGGGTAAGTCCTACAAGAGATTTTTCAATTTGAGTTATTGCCATACCATACAAATTCTTCCGGGACTAGGTTAATTACGTGTGTAGAATTACTATCCTATTAATTATGGGTATTTGACTAGTTACTAACTTTGAAAAGTACGCGTCTTGGTGTTAGAAATAAAATTTAAAAGAAATACAAGTATATATAATTTTAATTTTAAAAATAAGAAATTAGAATAATTATAGATACATATAAACAAACTCTACCTTCTCTGCACATGTTCCAAAACACATATGTAATCAATATTCTCAGCGACTAATGAAAATATTAATGTCATTATTATGGTGTAAATTTCTCCCGCCTACTTTATTTTTTCTTTTTCCTTATTTTGTTTTTCTTTATATCTAATACTTAGGGAAGACTTCACTTTCTGTCATTGAGGTGATGCGTATGTCAGTGTATTAATTGTTTCAAAATATTATTTTATTAAAAAATAAGCGTGCGTACACACACATATTTACTCACTCCAGAATGACTCAAACACAGTGCATACGCAAATATAAATTTTCAATAATCAAGATAATGGTGAGGATTAATAACATGACTTATTAGGGTTATATTAGGGGGAGATATACTTACTAAAATGTTTAATATCCTTATTTATATTTAAATTTTCTTTAATCATATTCAATATAAGCTATATTATTAAGTTCCTTCTACCATTTCTTAAGAGATACAACTTTGAAAGTATGTGAGCGCCCCGTTTATAAATCTACCTTGTTTTTTTTTTCTAGCGTGAAATTTTTTACATATTCTTCATTTATTTTTTTGATACTCTTATTAAAAAGTAAAATCTATTATCTTTCATCACTTTTCCTATCTCACCGGAAGGCACTTGGTGTGGGTCACACCACTGTTGAATTAATTTTTCAGAATTAATTTTAATACTACTTGTTGTGAGGTTATTATTCTCTTTTTAAAAGATACATTTATTGAAGTGGGTAGTAATCATATTTATAACATAGTCTCTTTCTTCATCACGTTTAATGTGAATTTGTGATAGACTACTTATTTGGGTTTAAATAAGTCTAATATTTTGAATTTTTGCAAAAAAAAAAAGGTTGAATAAGATTCGAATGTTCTTTAGTCTAAATAATTAACTATAAAAGAAAATGAAAAATAAAAAAAATGCATATTAGAGTATATAGTACTTTTATTTATGAATTTCTCTCATTTATCTAATCTGGTGTGGAATATTTGACACACTTTACATGCTAATTTTTTATACCTGTTAAAAAGTGGGATCTATAACTTCTCTCCACTCTTCCTATCTTACTTGGAGGCACTTTGTGTGGGTCACAATACTAACTCTTCTAACCTTACTTGGAGGCGCTTTGTGTGGGTTACGCCACTAATGAGCTAGTTATTTAGAATCAATTTCGATATCATTTACTACAAAGTTATTATTCACTTTTTAAAAAATATATATCTAGTATAGTGTACAACATTCACACTCATAACATAGTCTCGTTTCTTCATTTTGTCTAATGCGTGATTCTTGATAGGCTACTTAGTTTTAAATAAATCTATTTTTTTGAATTTTTCAAAAAATAAGGTTGGATGAGATTTTAATGCTCTTTAGTCTGGATAATTTAACTATAAAACAAAATGAAAAAAACTCAAAAGTTAAACTTTTGTCAATTTAAACAAAAGAAAAAGACCTAAAAAGTCAAGCTTTTTAAGGAACAAACCACCCAATAATCTAAGACCAACTTGGATCTGTTACACTATAGTGGATCATCATACACCCTAGCCAAAAGTTTAAGCATTTGGAAAATAATCCCAATGGCGTATATATCTAACATTTATTTTCAAAAAAAAAAAGAAAAAACAAATTACCAAACATCCTTCACCTTGAGCCCAACTAAGGCTGCAAGATCTACTCGAATAGCCTTAACTCTCAAGTTTGAACAAGTAGTCCTTTCCTATCTCAGGTCAAATCTTTGAACGGGCTCGGATTCAACCACACTCAACCGCAGTACCATTCACTGCCATAATGCCTGAAATATATAAATTTAATGAGAGCATGAGGAGGACCCAAGTCTCCATACCCAGATAAGATATGACAATAGCAGTCAATCAACACGGGTAGGCTCTCCCTCTTGGTGGGGTTCCTAGGTCTAAGAAAAATTTTATAAAACTGGCATGCCTGCTACCCATAAAACCAAACACACCTCATTGTGCTCCCCAACGGTCTCAGGACAGCAGCAGCCCCGCTAATGTCCCGAAACCAAGCTTGGGAACAAGAACTGATCAAATGCTACTGTCTCTTTACAGATGTATTTACACCTTTGGTCCCTAATTTCATTCAAATTCCGTTTTGGACTCAATATTTTAAATTGTTTGAAAGGATGGAAGGGGTGTTCCAGATTAGCAAAAACTATTTTTTGTTATTTCTTAAAACTCTAATTGGAGTAAAATTTAGGATCAAACTGCCTTAAGGAGCCAATTTAGGAAAGAAATTTACACTTCCCTCTTACAAGCTATTCGTGGATCAAACATATACAATTTGGAAGTCTCGAGTCTAAATGTATTACAATTAAAAACTATATACACTTAAAGCGTAATATTTCCTTGACACATTAAATTATGTATGTAATGTATAATAATATATGGTTTCTGCCTTCTGAGGGCGGCATATAGGATCATGCGCAAAGGAACCGCACGCGGACTGACTCAGACGCTGCTAGCTCTCTTCTCGATTCTTGGTATATGCAAAGAAGTAAAATAAAAATGACATGTTTGATTAATTGCATGGTTGATGACCCATGTTATGTTTATTTTTATAGTTAATAATGTAGAAGGATACATGAATGCTGTTTGTATTTATACGATGAGGAAGTGCTTCCAAGGAATTCTCATCTTTCCCGATGCTTTTGTCTTTCACTCTTTTCACTCCTCGGATCTCCCATTCTTCCCTCATCATGACTTACATATAATACATATTCACACACACATACTTCACAATATTTAAGTATTCATACCTCTGCAGACTGCTGTTTTGTAACACCAGTGGTTGAATTTACAATTATAAATACTGGCGAGCCTTAAATGCAATTTTAAAAAAATGTGGGAAATAAAGGAATATTATAGGCGATCCTGAGGTGGAAAAGAAAACTTGGAATTGAAATATAACGTAATTAGAATGCATTTTTCAAATGATATGTGATTAATAGTTAATTAATTCTACTTACGCTCTATAGTACTGCCATATTCTCTTGTACACTCTGGCAAAGCGACAACCTCACGGGCCGCCCTATTTATTCCAACGCAATACTGAGAGATGCAATGATATGTATAGGAAATGAAGAGTTCTGGCAACAGGCTGAGTTTAATTATGCTATACAACTTATATTTGTACTTGATTTGCTTATGTTTTATATTTCCATTCATACATAAGACAGTGTCAGCACTCACAAGGGCCACCATTGTAGTGCCGTACTGGCCCAGAATGCCTCGGTTCTTCTTCCAGATGGCGATAATAGATTGCGTCCTCCTCCTCTTTCTGTCCGAGGGTCCCAATGAATTATAAGAAATAATATGTTTTGGGTTTCTTAGGTTTGCCATGATGCTAGCTTGTCCCCAAACCATCACATGCATCACATAATCTACTCGGTGGTTCACTGCACCCAAGAGAGAACTTGTCTGCATGTAATTAGCTCCGCAACTCACAAAATGAAAATTTCTGTCGTGACTCGTGAGGCGAGCGTCGCAAATTCTAAGAATTTGTTAATCTCAACTTACTATTTCAAAATATTTAAATATTGCTTAATAATGATTTTCAATATCCTTATTATATACAATTATGGGAATAAAAAATATCAAATTAATAAGAACTGGGTTGCGTACGATCAAATATAGTAAATTAAATTTCACGTCTATTTAACAAAGTTTAATATGCATAGGAGATCTAATTTGTACTTATCCATAGGAAATATACAAACAAAAATGATGTCAATAAGTGGTTGTAGATATAATACCTTATAATATAATTAATCCTAGTGGTAGTTGTTTTCTTCATTTATTAAATTTTGGTTGCAGAAACGATGTGGGTAAGCTATTGCTGTCACCGCCAGAATGTTAGCGATAATGCCCTTGTTTATTCTTCCAGTCAGAAGTTCCCTTCTTCTTATTGTGCTATTTAATTTCAGATAACCGTTAACATCAATATATATATACTATCTGATTAATTATGCGAAAGTATTTGCTTTGGTGACGACAAATACATGTCTTCTGTGATAAATAAATAAAGATGAAACGAAGAGAACACTCACAAGAACTCAAGCCAGATGTAAACTTGGGTGCTGAAAAAAATATGTAAAAGCATAATACATTTCATCACCACATTTGGACTTCTCCATACGTCAATTGGCTGGTGGTTGTTGATGATTTAACTCTTCGATGCAGGCTGCCCATCTCCAACCATTGCTCTGCAGGCCTCATCCATCTTATGACTTATGAGCTGGACTGAACTTAATGGATCCCCCTCCCCCACCTCTCTCTCTCTCTCTCTCTCTCTCTCTCTCTATATATATATATATATATATGACACACACACACACACACACACACGCACACGCACACGCACACACACACGGACATATATAATTGTCTCTCCCCATTTTAATCTTTTTATCAAACATTTAAAAAAAAAAAAAAAAAGAATTCAATTGGGAGTTGAAGGAATTTGAGTTCAAGATTACTATTTCATGGCTCAATATATGTCCTTTTAGCCTCCCAACTGCATAGAATCCAAACCCATGTAATATAGTGGTTGTGCAAGCACACTGCAGTCTTGTCTTGGGTAGGGTCCTCTGTACTATTGGGACCCAACTACCAAATACAGCACCGACCCTTGCATTGCACGGTTCTAATAACCGAGCCGGGACTCATTTCAATTTTTCCATCACATAAAACTATCAATTTCTTTACAGATACTTCAAATTATTTAAGCTGTCGTGGCAAATTTTTGGATTTAAATATTATAAATGAGTATGAATTTTCATAATAATAAAACAGATGACCCAAATTGTTTTCATTTTATGCTGAAAATAGAAAAAACTCGAATCCTCCAGTACAGCACTTTTCTCTGGCAAGCCTTTGGGAAGAGAAGTCGCCATCCATCAGCAACTAGGTAAGGAGCCTAAGAGAGGGGGAGAATAGGGTTTTTATGGCTCTGAATGTGTGGTTTAGTTCTAGTTCTAGATAGGTCCCCGCAAAAACCAGACTCTAACACGAGAGCTTTTCAGGGCTTTTAACTTAGATGGTGACCTTTGAAGCTCCAGCTTTTGCAAGAGGTTTCAATATTTGTTGAACAAAAGTTTCGGAAGCTTGGAGGAAAGTAATGGCAAGAAGCCAATCATATAGTTGGTATGCCGAATCTAGCAAGTAGCAGTCTCCCTATCATTATCAAGCCTTTAGAGTTCCTATTAACCTGCGACATGTTTTTGGGTCTTTGGTAGCAATGAGTTGACCAAGTAGGAAATTTCATTCAGCTTCAACTAGACGGTTGTAGACCTGAAATCAAATATAGACGTACGTTCAGGATAAGCAGATTCAGACTTGTTACCAAGTTGAGAATGAGGGGAGACTCTTTCATGCACATCTATACATGCATGCCAACGTTTATAACATCAAGTTTGTAAGATCTGATTCAAAATTTCTTTCATTTCTCTATTTTAATAGATTGAAAATATAAAATTTATATTTTTATACTAAAAAACAATATATTTAAATTTAATTTTTTTATTAATATATTTTAACAATTCAAAAAATATATGGTCCTTGTTTTTTGGTTGTAGTAAACGCACCACCAACCAAGTACAAATGTTATATCTTCATTTATGTTGTGTTTTAGGTTGATGAACATGAATATATAGTCTTTTTTTTGGACTTGATATTCAGTTTCTTCTTCTTCTTTGTATGGTAATCATTTATAATCCTTTCGTTATTTTATACAACTTCTCCGTTTAGTTTATGCTCTGGAAAAAGATCAAACTGTATTATGTTTTTCCAAAATATGTAAACTGTAGAAATGGACTTTCTATTATAAGTGTAAACTGAAGAGTATCCGGGTTAGTACCCAAATGCGCAATTAACCATATATATATATATATATTATATATATGAAGAGCTAAGGAGAGCGATTTACACATCATAATCGGAGTGACTTCACGCTCTCCAAGTTACAGAAATACCTAAATGTTGCTTTAAACTACATGATGCCGCTCTGAGCTTTAGCTAATAATGCTCACAGTTTTAAGACAAAGTAAAATTGACATTATGGATGCTCTTCCAGATTATGCTAAATATATTATGGCAGATGAGTCTAGATATTATTCACTATATTGAGGGTTTTCGAAAGGACTCATCTGTGCAAAAAGGTAAAACCACTAGCCGTGCGGCTTTATTTAATTAAACCATTTGACCAAGCTTAATTAGGGCAAACAGCCTATTAAAGATCAAATAATTTTTTTAGATTTTGCCACATGCATGTGTAACAGACCATGGTGATGGACCGTTCACCCGAGCGCGCCGCGATGCGAGGCAGAGTCGGAGGAGGCATCCTGGTGATGCGGGAGACCCGACTCAGAGAGGGAAATGAGACGCCAACCGGGAGCATGGCGGCCAACGAGAGAGTCGGAACCGGGAATGATGGGGGAGAATGTTTTGAAGGTGATCCAGGCATCGAGGCAAGGTCATCCAGGAACCATCAAGGGAGATGGATCGGGGACAGCCACCGGGAAGCAGTCAAGGCGCGGAGCAGTGGACCACTGGAGCGCCCGAGGGGCATTGTGCCGCGCCACGGGGCGCGGCGCGCTCCAGACAATGGCCAAGACAGGGAAGCTTCCAGAGACGCGGCTGACGTGGCAGACTGGTCGCTGACGTGGCAAACGGTGCAGACATGGCATGACAGATCAGCTGTCAGCTCAGATAACAGCTTGGACGGACACACGCAGGACACGCGGCAGCACACGCCAGGAACGCGGGCGACACACACAGAAGTGTGCCAGGAGCGAGCCGCGCCCCTGGCCGCGGCGCGCCCAGGCGCGTGGCGCCCACGCTGAGCGCTGCGCCACGGGGCGCAGCGCGTGCAGGCGCGTGGCGCGTCGCACCCCGAGGCGCAGCGCGACCCTTCCAGGCGCGCCCGAGTCTTCTGGAATGCTGCATTATTTACAAAATTGCCAATGACTTCCTCTATAAATAGGGGCCTCCCCCTCCCATTTGTAGCATGCAATTCAAGCCTTAAGCAATAAAGCTCTCCTTCCTTTCTGTCTCTAGAATTGTCTCTCATTCTCTCTCTTGAGCAATATTGTGAGTTTGAGGGCTTTGTGAGGAAATGGCTTTTGGGGTGACCAATCTAAGGGCTTGGTGAGAGTGAGGGTTGAGTGAGTGGCCTTTGGGAACACCTTCCTAAAGGCCCTTCTAGTGAGAGAGTGAGCTTGGAGTGTTTGGTGAGGGAGTGCTTGAGGTGTTGAGTGCTAAGGCTAGACTAGAAGCCTTACCCTCTCTTGTGATAAGAGTAAGAGTGGTTGGCTTGCTAGTGTACCGCACGAGGGTTTGGGTTGGTTTTAGCTCTTAAGTAGCTTGGGCCTCCCGAACGTCGTGACACATGCAGATTATGTACAATACTTAATTATTACTTGTCTAGCGATATATACATACATATATATATATATTACTAATTAATTCAAGCTCTCTAAAAGGTCTAATGCTTCATTTTGTTAAGTAGCAAGATGATGGTTATCAACCTTGCTACGGCTATTTGACTGGTTCAACAGCCATGGATGTGGCTTCTGCCTTCTCCACGCTAGCAACTGCCCTTCTGTGTTATATATAATAATAAAATGTGCATTATACCTTATAAATTTATTTTATAGTTAGCAACTTGATTTATATATAGTATTATCTTATGAAGATAATTGTATTTTTTTTCAATCTAATACATTTTCTGTGTTTTCTTTTTATTTGGGGGAGGATAACGTGCTTATGCCAACCCCAAAAGGGATAAATTTTTCTTTTTTTGTTTCTTTTAATTGTATCATTTTTTTGCAGTGTTTAACTTGCATTATTTATCATTTTAACCCTCACTAATTGTGTTAGTGAAAAATAGATGAAGAGCCAAACTGGTCGAGCGATACAGACACATGCTAATCAATCTTTAATGGGTAGTTATTATTCATTAATTTCTCATTACCATCAAGCTATTCTGGGAATATTAATCAACCCAGAGGATCTTTTTGTCTCCTTCGACATGAACTAAGTGGAGGAGTGAACTGACTGTTAAGTGGAGTAAGAAGAGATCTGTTGAAAAGAAGATGGACTGCTGGAGAGTTGGAAGCTAAATTGTTTTAATAATGTGGAGAAGCAAAGCACAGCTCCACTGGACAACATACGATTTACTTGACTCATTATTTTACACAAGGAAACAAATAAAATAATTCAGGGAATTGTTTGTCCACTTCCCAAACATGATCTTCGATAACGCTTTCTCAGCTGCTTGCTTTAAAAAACACTTTTCCTTCAAATACGGCTGCAACCGGAGAAGAAAAATTGACCCCCAATCTATGGTCTGCAATTATTTGGATATGGACAAGAAAGGGCCTAGCCTCTTCATGCTACATAAATGGATTGAAGGTGTTCTCCACATCCTTGTCCTACACACAAAAAAGCCAGCTGTTAGGAATTTCAACATTGTTTTTTATAAGCACTTGTTTGTTCACATGAACAAATTTTGTTTATGTAATTGTAACATTAATAACGTTATTATCTTTCCATGAACCCCATGCCAGAAGTCACATGGAGTCGCCTGCGGGACCCAAAATGTGCAAGAAATATTTGGGCAAACCATAGATGACAAGTAGAAAGTCCCTTGACTTTTTGTTTAAAGCATTAAAAAATTATAAAGCCGTATAATATAAACAAGTTTTGCCTTTCTGTAGTGCTCTCAGTGGGCAGTGAAGTAATTACAATTTCAGAAATTGATAGACACGTTTTTAAAAAAAAAAAAAAAAAACAGAGAAGGCCAATAAATGTTTGGGTTGGAAAGTATTGCATTGGAGAGGAAATGGAAAGGGAGGTAAAACTCAATAGCAGGACAGTTTTGCCCCCGTGGTTGACCGCAAGTACCAGTGACAACTCTGTTTGGATGCTCAAAAATTCACAAATGTCAGTTCTACAATTTGCATTCATACCCACCTCTAGCCATCCACCAAAAACTCTTGTTCAAAGAATAGTTTAAAGAAAAAACTGAAACATATCCATGAGAGAGAGAGAGAGAGAGATTTCGCTTGGAAACTTTTATTTATCTTGTATCAGTAAGTTAGAACACCTTCCAAACAGTCTCGCAGTGCCACAATTGATGGCTCCTTTTGCCAAGCCGCTTTACCTCCCTGTCTCAGCGCCCAATGCCCTGCCTCCATGCCTCCCTCCCTCTCTCCTTCCACGTTATGATTTAAATTAAACTTTTACAGAATTAAAAATAAATAAATTAAAGCCCTCCAAAAAATTAGAAAAGAAGAATGAGAGAGAATCAGGACTAACAAACTCTGCAGAAAGAGTGTGTGTGAGAGCTGGAAATAGCTGGAAAACCTACTCCTCCAAGAAGCGCCTCACGCCCTTCACGCTTGGTTCCACCACTATCCTTTCCCAAATATCTGACGCTCTAGCCGAATCTGAGCCGTCCAAGCCCATCGCTGCCCTGAAAGCATCCGTGGCGTCCACTCGCCTCATATCCCATCCACCACTCCTAAGCCGTTCGATCTTTCCTACCTGCCTCTTCGCCAGCTCACACGTGTTCTCCTTTATCGCCCTTATTGCCTCCTCGTATACACTGCCCCCTACCGGATCCCGCCTCCAGTTATTCCCCTCCGTCCGCATCGTGCTACCGAACCGCCTGAAATAAGGCTCGAACTCTGGAACGCCGATTGCCTTCCTCAACCCAGCCCGACCCGTGGAGTCCGACTCGCGGAACCCCTCCAAGGCAAAATATTCTGCTAGCTCTTCCACCATGCCCAGCTCCAGCATGTCATCAACCCGTTTATCCAAATACTGATTCAGAACGGGCATGGCAACGTCGACCCAGAGGAAGCAGCAGTTGTACCTCAGCTCCGGGAAAACCGGGTCGGGTTTCGACGGCCGGAAGACATCCGACTCCGGGTCGAACCGTTTGGCTAGTAGGCTGTAGATGAAAGAGTTCGACCCGCCGACGAGAAGGGGGAGCTTCCGCCGGCTGGCGACGCCGGATATGGCATCGGCGGCGGCGGACCGGTAGTGAAGAGGTGTGAACTCCGGGTGGATAGAGGGGTCGACCTCACCAAGGAGGTGGTGGGGAACGCCGCGGCGGTCGGGCATTGGGATCTTGTTGGTGGTGATGTTGAGACCACGGTAAACCTGGATTTTGTCGGAGTTGATGATCTCTGAGGGGAAGAACCGGGTCGCGAGGTCGATTGAGAGCCGGGATTTACCGGACCCAGTTGCGCCCATTATCACCACAATCTTCCGGTGGTAGTGGTGGTGATGGTGATAGTGGTAGTAGTGGTGGTAGCGGCAGTGCCGGCGATTAGTGGCGATAGTGGAGCAGGCCGCGTGGGGCAGGGAGGCAGGGGAAGCCAGTTTTGGGAGAGAGAGGAGTTTATTGGAGCAATATTGGCGACTAGTCTGCAATAGGGATGGTAGTCTCATAAGGAAGAGGAACAGTGTGGGTTTGGGGAAAGGCGTTCGTTCTATCTCTCTATTTCTCTCAGCTGGATTTGCTTGTCTTTGTCCTGTAAGAGCAACCCTCTGAATCCGATGATGCGCCTATCATTTCGTCATACCACAACGTTCTCCTATATATATATCTCTCTCTCTCTGCGGTTTTTGTTCATATAAGCCTTTGAACCGTGAACCGGTCCGGAACGGACCGTTAATATCCGGTCCGGTCCGGTTCTGAACCGTGAAGGTTCGCGATCCGGTTAAGGTTCACATTTTTTTTGAACTTGAACCAGAACCGGACTGGAACTGTGAACGAACCGGATGAACCGGAACCGGAAATAAACCGTGAACCGGAACCGTGTATGAACCGTGAACTGGAACTGAAAATGAACCGTGAACCGTGGACCGTGTACGAACCGTGAACTGGAACCGTGAATGAACCGTGAACCGAAATCAGTAATGAACCGTGAACTGTGAACCGTGAACCGGAACCGTGATGAATCATAAAATATTTAGTATTTTAAAAGTTTAATTTTTATTATTTAAAATATTTTTATTTTTCATTTAAAGTTAAAATGAAATACATTGTACATAGGGGTATGCAAAACCAAACTAATTTTTAAAATTTGGTTTGGTGTTTTTAAATTTAGTTTGGTTTGGTTTGGATTAAAAAAATAATTCAAATTTATGGTTTGGTTTGGTTTAAAAACCAAACTAAACCATTCTAAACTAAAAACTAAAATTTTAAAAATATTTTTGTTTCATAAAAAAATACACACACACGTTCATATATTTATATGAACATATATGTGTGTGTACACAAACACACATACATACATATGTACTTATATAAAACACACATATGTATAAATTTTATCCACTCGTATAAATATAAATATATATACATATACATATATTTATATTATATATAAATATATACATATATACACACACACACACACATGTAAATATATATATGTATGCATGTACGTATGTGTACATATATAAATAGGTAAATATATGTATTTACGTATTTATGCATACACACACACAAACACATATATATTTCTATATTTTTATGAATATATATACATATACACGAATATATATGTTATGTATATATATAGAAATATATATACATGTAACATATATATACATATGCATACTGAAATTTTAAATTTAGTTTGGTTTGATTTATAATTAAATTAGATTAATTGGTTTCTAAAATATTAAAACAAAAAAATCAAACTCAATTATCAAAAACCAAACCAATATTATGGTTTATATATACCCATATGTATGTGTACATATTCACGCATACATATATATTTTTATGTTTATATGAGTATACACACACACACACACACACACATGAATATATACATATATGTATGTATGTATGTATATACAAGTATATACACACACACATACATATACTTGCATATATATACATATTTGATAATAAATAATTTATTTTAAAGTATTAAAACAAAAAAAATTTATCAAAAATCAAATCAAAATTGTGGTTTGCACACTCCTAATTATATGTAAAAAAATGTTAGAAGAGTTATGAGTTCCATCTATTAGTTAATAAATTAAAGTAGCTAATTTATATATATACAAAAGGAAAATTTATTTTTCAATGTTTAATAGTTTAAATAAATTAGAAAATAGATTATTTAAAAATTTTCAAATGATTTATAAGTTAATAAATAATTTTTTTTGGTAAAATCAAATTGGAACCGAATTGAACCGTGGATGAACCGAAATTGAATCGAACCGTGAACAAACCAGAAATCGAACCGTGAACAAACCGGGAACCGAACCGTGAACGAACCGAGAAACGAACCGTGAACGAACCAGAAACCAAACCACGAATCGAACCGTAAACGAACCGGGAACGAACCGGAACCGGAACTGTGAACGAACCGGCTCGGAATCGGCATGAATTGTAACCGGAACCGGACCAGCTTTCAAGGTTCCGGTCTCGGTTCACATTTTTTCGAGACCGAAACCGGCGGTCCGATTCCGGTCCGGGCCGGTTCAAGGCCCGTGAACAGGCCTACATATACCCTTCATAGGCGTCCTTGTTTTCTCTCTTTTGTGGAACGTATGGAAATATGTGAGATAGATTTTGGGTTGGACGACGATGTATGAAACGACAAGGAGCGATATGGAGCATACAAGCAGCAACTGAATGAAGAGCTCCAATTTATTGTGTTGGATAACTTCTTTTTTTTTTGACTTATTTGCATTTTGCATCCTCAAATTAGGGGGTTTTGGCACTTTGTACCCCATAATTTTAAATTTAGCACTTTGCACATCAAAAAAATAGTTTTTAACACTTTGCACCCCAAAATTTTAAATTTGGCACTTTTCACCCTAAAATTTTTTAAAATTACAAAAATGCACCCTATCTTTAATTATTTATTAAAATTAAAGATAAATTTAAAATTTCATGTAAATGAAGAGTAAAAAAATCATAAATGATACAAACCTTTCATTTTTTTTGTTAGTTTCACTCTATTTAATAAACTTCTACTAAATTTATATACATATTAACGACATGTAAAAAATTAAAAAATTTGGTACTGTTTAAAATTTTAAAACTAAAAATAAAATTTTGATAAAAAAATATAAAAAATATTTGAAGTGGCTACAAATTAATAACTAATAATTATTTATACATAAAATACTAAATAAATTAAGAATTACAATAACTACTTCAAATAATTATTTTTCTATAAAATATCTAGACAAATTAAGAAATAAAATAGCTATTTCAAATATTTTTTATATTTTTTATCAAAACTTTATTTTTAAATTTAAATTTTTAAAATTTTAAATAATACTAATTTTTTTAATTTTTTACATACTGTTAATATGTGTATAAATTGAGTGAAAACTTATTAAATAGAGTAGAAATAACAAAAATAAATGAAAAGTTTAAATCCTTTATGATCTTTTTACTCTTTATTTATATGAAATTCTAAATTTATCCTCAGTTTTAATAGGTAATCAAAAAAATAGTGCACTTTTTGTAATTTTGAGAGGTTTTGGGCCTAAATTTAAAATTTTAGAGTGCAAAATGTCAAAAAACCAAAATTTTTGGGGTGCAAAGTGCCAAATTTAAAATTTTAGAGTGTAAAATGTTAAAAACTACTATTTTTAGAGTGCAAAGTGCTAAATTTAAAATTATGGGGTGTAAAATACAAAAATTCCCTATTTGAAGGGGTACAAAGTGCAAAGTGCAAATGAATCCTTTTTTTTCCCCCCTAAAATGAGACTGGGGAATGATTTTCTTTGATGGTTGCATTTCAACCTTCCATGTAATTTCCATCCGAACGCAGAGGGAAAACAAAAAATATGTCCCATGTCAACAAAGACCAGCTGCTAAACATAAAACTTCACAAATCAATGGGTAAGTCACCATTAAATTTCCATAATAGAAACTTATAAATACGTAGACCTGTACTCTCATCGAAATTTCGTACAGAGTGATACAAATGATTATTTGTCATCTACATGTTCCGAAATTTCATACAGAGTAATGCAGATGATTATTTCTCATCTAAACGTCCTTTATTTTTCAAATAAAAAAATTGAAAAAACGGTGTCGTTTATTGTCGGCCCTCTATTTGAGAATATAAAATTGCATGTATTTGCTTTATATTACTAGAATATCATCATCATGTAATCACGCAATGAACTTTACATGAAAATTCTTATCCCCACAGTGACAATTGCCTCGATTGGGTGCGAATTCCATTTTCAAAAATGTCTCTAAAATTTTATGAAATTGATGTAAAATAATTTCTAAATTTTATTCAATTTTTCATTCTGGACAAAAGCAGGGCTCCGTATATTTATTTCTAAGTAACAAAATAAATTATCCCTTGTTCATGCGGGTATAAAATTGCTCTTAACCCTTTATTTTTCAATTCTTTATTTTGTTGTAAACCAAAATATATATATATATATATATTTTTTTTTTTACATGGATCAGAAGGAATTAGATGCCAATTTATTTTGTTTATTAATTGAGTATTGCAACAGCATTATGTGACATAAAAACTACCCATAAACAAGTGGTCGTGTCGGCAAACGCAGTTTAAGCTTTAAAACCTTCTTCTTTTCTTATTTTTACAAGAAAAATTTATTGTGAAAAATGATAACGATGAGCACACCACCCTTTTTAGTCAACATGTGGACATCCTATTTAGTCAATTTAAGCATCATTTGGAATCATATGAAAACACTTTTCGTGTTTTAAAAAACTTTGGTTTGTGGTATCACTTTTCTTAAAAACGAAAGTCGAAAGCAAAGTTAGGCTTTTGGCGGAGAGAAATCATTAAATCTATTTAAACCCGAATGGAGGGTAGTTAAATGTCACAAGGCTACACTCCACTATCCCAATTTTCTATAATTAAAAAAACCAAAAACAAAAACAAAAGAGAAGATTGCTAACCTTACGGGTGTTGGATGTTATTTGGTATTAGATTTGAGTTTCTAATTACGCATTTGGACACGCGATATAATGTTTTTTATTTCTGCCTATCATCAAAAACTACAAAAGTGAAATAAGTAGTTTAAAAGCCTTCATTAAACGGAGGAGCTTAGGTCATATCATCTAGTTTCACCTTATTAGAAGCTTTTTTAATTACCTCTGCCACCAGGAAAGTCGATCTGAGGTAGTAAGAAAGCTCAAGTAATATTCTTTGAACTTGTACGTTTTTGTCATTAGCTCCGAGACCCTTCCTGTCTTCGGCGGGGAGAATTTCGTGGAGAAACCGTCGTGAAAAATTAAGCGGCCAACCCTCGCCACCCCACCAAAATAAAGTTTTGTCGTGCTTCGGAGGACACCTTGCATGTTAAATGGTATTTGCATATGTCTATCTCAATTGAACTGGTCAAAAAGGATATATCTTCCTCTTCAATGTTTTCTTTCCGAAAGGTTCGGCTTTCACATGGGGTTTGAACATTCACATTATTATGTTCACTCTGTAATCAAGATTTCGGTGCACTTCAACTTTAAATTTGAATTACTAAAATTATCTGTCGACCGCGACAGACGGATTGAATGATAACAAAAGTAACGAAAGAAAGGAAGAGTTCTAAAGGTTTTCATGCAGTCTTGCTCGTTTTGCTGTGGTAGATGATAACCCTTCAATTATTTTCCATGATAGTTGTGTCTTGACTCTTGAGCAGGATTCCATAGCTAAAAGTCGACACCCGCCGATTCTAAGAGAACCCATTGAAATAGCAGACGTTAGCTTTGGGGTCATTAGGCATAAAGGTGGTGTGAAAGCTTGTTAGAAAAGAGACTCCGGAGTTTTCGTGATTGCAGGAACGTGACGAGGAGAGGTTGGGGAGGGAGGGGATTGAGACGTTTTATTTGGAAAATAACAATAAAGCTTGAGACTTGTAAATCTACAATCTTATGAAATCTTCTATGAATGATTATCATTTCTAGTCACATACACTTGTTGCTTTTGAAAGAATAGTCTCGTCCATTACTTTCTAGTGCCGAACCCAATCCAATCCAGAATGAGGATCAAGTTGGTATCATTAATTAATAATTAGTCAATATTTAACAGTAAAATAAAATTAGGTGGCAGCCACTTTAGACATGTAAACCATCCGTAACAGTGTGAGAGATAAATCGAAGGACGTATCTTTCCATTGACCTTGACTCAAAGTTGATATCACTCAGTGGGACCCTAACAGTCATGCTAAAGGTTTTTCACTGAATTAAAAAAGTAAAAAAATTAGAAACACCAAGTTTCTAGAATTTGTCTCTCAAATTCTTGGAAAAAATGCACAGCCTAACTTATTGATAGTTACTAATTCCTAGCTTTGAAAATTCTCTTACCTAATCTTTGGTAAAAAAAAGAAATTAACGTATAATGTTTTTATTTTGATAGTTGTAATATAGACACAAAGTTGTATATAAATTTTAGTATACAATTATTATTGCATAGTTATGTTTTGTTTATACATGGGTTGATCTTCATGTTAGCTTTTATTTATTCACAAATCGAGCATATGAAAGTGATGAAAGTGATGGGAAATTTACATGAAGAAGATAGAATTAGGATTTAGGAGGTTGGAGTTTGGCTCTTGTTGTTTCTTGTAAAAAGGTATTTATTTGGAGGTATAATTTTACAAGCTAGCTAAGTATATGCTTCTAGATCCATGAGCTTCTTATGGAAGTGACAGCATGTTTACATTTTCTGTTCATTAATTTTGTCTATTATCTTAATTCACTATAATCTCCCCTTATGATTTTTACAAGTTCCACACATAACCTTCAATTCTCCCTCCTACTTGTTAGCCTCGATCTTCCGGGGTTAATTTGAGCAAATTGATTATTTAGTGGTTAATTTGAACCCCGTTCCATTATTGAGTGATTTCAAAAATAAATAAATAAAATAATCAAATAAATTTTCTACAAAAACAGAAAAATATGGGTGACTAAATTATTAATAATTTATTCATAGTTAAATTACTATTATCTTAAACGTGTAATCCACGGAACATGGAGTTGGGTTTTAATTCCTAAAAGGAGTATTGGAATTCACGCATTGTCGTTATCTTGAATCAAAAAGGGATAATGATGGGAATGTGATTGTTAACCAAAATGATTAGTCTTAAACTAGAAAGTGGTGGATTATTAGAGCATGCTTAACTCCTTAAGCAATCCATCCTTAAAATCAATCACTAACCCCATCATGCATACTCTTTAATTAGACAAGGACAAAGTTAAATTTTTTTACAAATAAATTGTTTTATTTATAAATTTCTTTTTATAATACAAAGAACGTAAAATATTAAAATGAAGAAAATGCAATAACAGGAGTTTAAATTCTCGACCATCAATATTTCTAATACTTAAAATAAGATAAAAAATTATTAGATCAAAAGACGATCGGGATTTTTATAGGACATTGGATCATAAATTTCTTGTCTTTTCATCTGCGTAATGAGAAAGAGAAGTATGGCTAGGGACATATTTATTCTAACTTCATTTCTATTTTGTTGAAGACATAAATGTACATGGGAAATTATATATAATACCAGTGGGAATGCAACAACATAGAACATTTTTCGAGTCATTATTAACTATGGTGGGAAAAGGAGAGGGGGGGGGGGGGGGGGGCGGGGGGTACCCAGGCATGCAATGAGCCATGACGCTCTGCCCCCGGAACAGTCCATGTCCATTGTCCTTGGTCGTGGTGGTGGTGGGCCCACTGCCGGAGCCACCCAATAGGAGGTGCGCCACCGACGCGTGGGCTTAGATCCACTCCCTCGTTGGTGGTGCAGCCCTTCACGGTGGTGCTTGTGCCAGTGGGCGCGCCCCCTCTCACATGGCCCCATAAATTTCTTAACTACCATTTCTCTATAGAAGTTTCCATATACTTTAATTTGTTAATAAAGAGTTTGACACCCATAAAATTTTGTCCACTTGATGAAAATCTAACGACCGAAAATATTTTTCTAATCCTTGGATTAATAATAATTCTAACAGCCAGGGTGAGGGCAAATTTGTTTTAGAGTCCCCTCTCTCCACCTCACACATTCTTCTGTCGAGTTGTGTTTGCTCGAGGGGGAGGCCGCCAAGAGCAAATGGAATTCGAAGAATTCAAAGTGTCTAGGCTGAATTTTTTTTTGGTTAATTTTTCTGGGATTTTTCTATTGATTTCTTGGCGTGAAAACAAAGTTATGGAAAACAGAAAATAATTAAAAATAGATTTTATTACTCCAATTGTGGGTTACATGTTTGCACCTTGCTTTTGCTTGTCTAGCATGCGACTTGTCTCACATATTAATGCATTTATGCCTATGCTTGGGTAGAGGGCGAGCCCACGTACATTGCCATCTTTAATTTTCTAGTAAATTTAATTAATGTTATGCGCTCTCTGTTCCATCATGCGGTTGTGCTTAGAAAATTAAAATATATTATTTTTAAATAACCAAAATATCAAAATTGTACTTTGAGAAAATAGATGGACCTAGCAAAATTAAAATAATGAATATAGGTAACAAGTTGTATTTAATATTAGATCGTTAACCACTGAGTCAACCTTACCAAACAAATGACACGTACAAGTTTTTTCGTAGGTATCACAAGCTTTTCAAATGTCAAGCACTTTAGGAGAATGATATACTAAATCAAGATTTACTAACAAATTCGTGATCTCAAAAGATTTATTAGTGGTTTGTTTTGAAATTGGCCAATAAAAGAGAGCCGATTTATTTTCCCCAACAAAATAAATAAATATAGTACAACATTACATGGTGAATATAAATTTAACATTATTAATATTATTTTTATTATAAATAAACACTACAAGAAAGAGGCGAAATACTGACGCAATTTACCGACGCAAGTCATTTTCGTCGAAATACAGACAATTTTTTGACGCATTTACTGCGTCGGTAATTTACCGACGCCATATCGACGCAAAATGTCGTCGAAATATTACCGACGAAAAAAATTCATTGGTAAAAATTAATCGTATATTACCGATGCAAAACAAGCGTCGGTAATCAATAAAAAAAAGGAAAAAAAATTACCAACGCAAAGTCATGCATCGGTAATAAATAAAAAAAGAAAAAAAAATTACCGACGCAACATGTTGCGTCGGTAATAAATAAAAAAAAGAAACAAATATTACCGACGCAAATTTGCGTCAATAATAAATAAGAAAAAGCAAAAAATGTTACCAACGCAAAGCCATGCGTCGGTAATAAATAAAAAAAGAATAAAAAAATTACTGCCGCAAAGCCATGCGTCAGTAATAAATAAAAAAAAAGAAAATAAATATTACTGACGCAAAGCCATGCGTTGGTAATAAATAAAAAATATATATTACCGACGCATGTCCTGCGTCAGTAATAAATTAAAAAAAGAAAAAAAAATATTACCGACGCATGCCCTGCGTCGGTAACAAAAAAAAAAAGAAAAAAAATATTTCCGACAAAATTTGCGTCGCTAATTTGAAATTGTTCGCCGGTAATGGGCGACAACGCAAATTCTGAGGCGCGTTGTACGAGGAATTACCGATGCACTTTACCGATGCAATGCGCTGGTAATTCCCCGTATATATGCTCCTCGGCCCCGACCCCCCAAGCCACCGTCTCCATATCTTTGTTCTCTCTCCTTTTTCTCTCTGTTTTCTCTCTATGTTTTGCCCTGCCCCGTCGCCACCGCCCCGCTACACGCCGCCGCCACACCGCACCGCACTGGTATGATCAATCTATCCCATTTGTTTAATTTTACATAATGAATGCAATAGTTGCGTACATGTTTATATATACATGCGTGATTGCATATATATTATGTTTTTTTATGTTATTTATGTTTTTTTTAACATTTTATTATTATTATTTTTTATTGTTTATTGAACGGGCCAGGGCGGGCCCTGCCCTGCTGGGTCGACTAGGCCTGGCAGCCTAGCTGGGCCGACCCTACCTGGCCTGGCAGCCCAGCAGGGCACTGGGCCAGCCCGGCCTTGCAACCCAGTTGGGCCGCTGGGCTGGCCTAGCCCATTAATTATTTAAAATATTAATTAATTTAAATATTTAAAATATTTAAAATATTATTTAGAATATTCAATAAATAGTATTAATTTAAAATATTATAAGAAACAATAAAATATTAATGTAAAATATTATTAATAAAATCCAATAAATAATATAAATTTAAAATATTGTTAACAAAGCCCTATAAACTATTATTAATAAAATAAAATTTAACAAAATCTAATATAATTGTATTAATTTAAACTATTATATAAAAAAATAAAATATTAATGTAAAATATTGTTAACAAAATCTAATAAATAGTATTAATTTAAACTATTTTTTAATAAAATAAAAGATTGATTTATAATATTGTTAACAAAGCCCAATAAACTTTATTAAATCAATAAAATTTAACAAATTGCACTAGAGAGTAATAATGTAAACTATTATTTTAAAAAATAAAATATTAATGTAAAATATTATTAACAAAAACCTAATAAATAGTATCAATTTAAACTATTTTTTACTAAAATAAAAGATTAATTTAAAATATTGTTAACAAAGCCCAATAAACTATTATTAATAAAATAAAATTTAACAAAGTCCACTAGAGAGTATTAATTTAAACTATTATTTATAAAAATAATATATGAATTTAAAATATTATTAACAAATCCAATATAATAGTATGAATTTAAACTATTATGTTAAAAAATAAAATATTTATTTAAAATATTATTAACAAAGGCCCAATAATAGTATTAATTTAAACAATTGTATAGAAAAATAAAATAGTAATTTAAAATATTATTAACATATTTTTTAAACAAAGAAAATAAACTAATGAAATAAAATGTTATTAGAATATTGTTTAATAAAGTATTTTAAAAAATTATGCTAGTTTAACACATTAAAATTGTATAAAGAATTGAAATAATATTTTTATTATTTATTTAATGACACTTGAAATATATTTTAAGCATACGCATTAATAAATATTATAACTACAAATTTAATGAATTAAAAGTTAAAATTAAAAATATTATTTAATCATTAAAGAGATAACTTGAAAGTAATATTTAATAAGCCTTATAACTATCGTAAATCAAAATAAATGACATAAACTCATATTAATCATAAATTTTTGGAAATGTGTTATATTTAAGTAGTTATATATTTAACTTGATTAAAATAAAATTTTGAACGTCATAACAAATAGAACATATTTTTGTTATTTATTCATAGATATGAAAATTCTAGAACATCATTGGTGGATGTATAGTAGGCTTCACGTGGGTAGAAGGGGATTGAAACTAGAATTTGTGAATGGTGTTGATAAGTTTCTCTCATATATTTACCAACAATCGGAATTCATAAGAGAGAGAATGTTTCGGTGTCCTTGTTGTAAATGTAAATGTTTGAAGTATTTAGAGCCTAATACAGTTAAGATTCATCTTTGTCAAAAGGGATTTATAGAAGGGTATTGGTATTAGACTTATCATAAAGAGGAGTCCAATGTTGAAATAAGTAGGGCTTATGATGTTAGTGATTCTTCGAATAATCAACCTGATAATTTAAATAGATACTAGGAGATGATACATGATTCTAGTCGACCTGAGTATTATGCTCATTTTGAGCAGAGAATGGACAATGCTCCTAATGCTGATGTTCAAAATTTTTTTGACTTATTGAATGCAGCAAATAGACCATTATGGCAAGGGTCTCGTCATTTTGAATTGTCTGTTGTAACTAGAATAATGAGCATCAAGTCTGATTGGAATGTTGCGTAGCAGTGTGTTGATTCGATGGTTAAACTTATGCGTGAAACAAATCCTTATCAGGATATTCACATACCGGGATCTTATTACGAGGCTAAAAAATTGGTGTCAAAGTTAGGGTTGTAAGCTATGAAAATTGATTGTTGTGAGAATGGTTGTATGTTATACTACAAAGATGACATTGATGAACTTTCATATAAATTTTGTCAGAAAACAAGATATCGACCACGTAAAGTAGGAAAGAGAAATTTCAAAAATGTGGCAGTAAAGTCGATGCATTATTTGCCACTTATTCCAAGATTGCAAAGGTTGTATGTATCAATGAATTTTTCTTGCCTCATATAAGATGACACTATGAAAATAGGCGACCTCGGGGTATTTTGAGTCATCCATCAGATGGGAAGCATGGAAGCACATTGATAGAGTATATCCTAACTTTGTAATTGAGCCTCAGAATATAAGGCTTGGATTATGTTCTGATGGTTTTATTCCATTTAGTCAGTCGTCCAAGTCATATTCTTATTGGCCTGTAATTGTCACTCCTTATAATCAATCACCAGAAATGTGTATGACAAAACCTTACATGTTTTTGACATGTATTATACCTGGACCAAAAAATTTCAAGAGCTTAATTGATATTTATTTGCAACCTTTCGTTGATAAATTGAAGTTGTTGTGGCACGTAGGTGTTTTGACATATGATGTTTGTACAAAGCAAAATTTTATGTTGTGTGCAGCTATAATTTGAACAATCAATGACTTTCCTGCATATGGAATGTTGTCTGGGTGGATGACTGCTGGTAAATTGGCTTGCCCTTATTGTTTGGAGAAAACAAAGGCTTTTACTCTAAAGTATGATGGTAAGAATTCATGGTTTGACTGTCATCGTTAATTTTTACCGTGTGATCATGTATTTAGGAGGAATAAAAGAGATTTTACAAAGAATAGGGTTGAAACTGATGAGCCGCCACCTAGACTATCTGGTAAATAATTGTGGGATAGAGTTTGCTCTCTTCCCAAAGTGGCTGAGCATGGTCGATTTAGATTACCGGGATACGGGGTATACCATAATTGGACTAAGCAGAGTATATTTTGGGAGCTTCTGTATTGAAAAATGCTTTTAATTACGCATAATCTTGATGTGATGCATGTTACAAAAAATATTTTTGATAATATTTTTAATACTTTAATGGATATCAAATTGAAAACAAAAGATAATATCAAAGCAAGGATTGACTTGGTAGAGATTTGTAGGCGGTGGGATATGGAACTTGTCACGTTGCCTAATGGAAAAATTGTGAAACCAAAAGCAAAGTATAGTCTAACTGTTGATTAAAGAAGAGCTGTGTGCAATTGGGTTAGATAATTGAAAATGCCAGATGGATTTGCTTCTAATTTGACAAGGTGTTTTGATCCACAAACAAGTAATGTACATGTAATGAAAAGTCATGATTGTCATATATTTATGGAGTGTCTAATTCCGATTGCTTTTGATTTTTTACCTGATGCTGTGTGGAAACCTCTTACCGAATTAAGTCAATTTTTTAAGGATTTATGCTCCACTATACTCAGAGAGGAGGATTTATTGCAATTAGAGCAAAATATTTCAGTAATATTGCGTAAACTTGAAAGAATTTTTCCACCAGCATTATTTGATTCAATGGAGCATCTAATTGTACACCTTCCATATGAGGCCAGAGTTGGAAGACCTGTTTAATACAGATGGATGTATCCATTTGAAAGGTAATGGTCTTGGTCCAAATTTTTTTTTAGTATATTCGTGACATAATTGTAAAAAATAATACCATTTAATGTTTTGGTTTATATATTTTAAGGTGCATGGGAGAGTTCAAAAGATCTGTAAAGAATAAAACACGAGTTGACGGTTCTATATGTGCGCAATACTTGGCTCGTGAAATTTTGCATTTCACTTCATACTATTTTGAGGCCGGCGTGTTGTCATCTAGAACGAGACTGCCTCGAAATGATGATGGTAGTGTGCGCAGTGGTCTCCCAACACTCTCAATTTTTAATCAATTTGGTCGTAGTTCTGGAGCTTGTGCAAATATATATCCGTCAAAACTAGAAATGTATTCTGTAACTTTGCACGTTCTTCTAAATTGCAATGAAGTACAACCATTATTGTGTAAGTTTTATTTCAATATTATTCGAGTTATTTTTATAACATTTATAGGTTGATAAATAATGTAGTGTTGTTTATTTTTTTATTTGTAGTTTTTTTTTACATTTGAATGGCGTAAGTCAAGAAAATGCTGGGTCACGGATTCAAAATGAATTTTTCGCCTGGTTTAAGGCTTACGTAAGTATATCATTTACACGTGAAGTTATGATATTATTATTTTATGTAGTTAACTTTCTCAATATATTATAAATAGGTACACGATTCTGCCAATGGTGTTACAAATCCGCACTTACGTGATTTAGCATTGGGGCCAAATTTAAGTGTGAGATCGTACTACAAGTATTTTGTGAATGGTTATAAGTTCCACACAAATGAATGCTCCCGAGAAAGGAAAACTGTTAATAGTGGTGTATGTGTAAAAGGTGTTAACAGTGTGAGAGAAATTGAATATTATGGTGTCATTCGGGAAGTTATAAAATTGGAATATCCACGCGAACCTATAAAAATGGTGGTTTTGTTTTTGTGTAAATGGTTTGATCCAAGAAGACCTCGTGGTACAAGAGTTCATCCCCTTTATAATATTGTTGAGGTTAATTGTGGTAGGGAATATAATCAATATGATCAATTCATCATTGCTCAAAATACTAGACAAATTTATTATATTCCTTATCCAGCCATTCGAAGGGACAAGGCTCATTGGTGGGTGGTTATGAAAACAAAACCAATCGAGCGAATAGAAATTGAGAATGTAAGTGCTGAAGAAGTTTATCAAGAAGGGTCTATGTCTCATGTAATGCCTGTAATTGATGTCGATTTATTAGATGGATTGCGTCATGAAGCAGGATTATACGATGAAATTGATCCAGGATCGCTGGATCAAGAACGACTGACAGAAGATGATCAATACGAAAATGAAGATGAGGAGGAAGAATTTATTGAATACAATGACGACACTGAACCATCGGGAGATTATGAGGAAGAAGAGGAGGAGGATGAAGAGGTGGCGAATGAGGATGATCAAAGTTGTTCAGATTGAATTGTTATATTTTTGTTTTGTATATTTTCCGACAATGTATTTTCTACTATATTTTTGAGTTATTAATATGTTTTTTTTCATTGTATAATAATTTGTTTCTTTCTTAATTTTGGAACTATAGAGGCTATTAAAAAACAAATTAAAAAATTATATAATAATTTAAAATAAGTTAGGTAATACTTCATTCTATCATATATAATTTTAAGAAAAAAAATTATATATATATATTTATCAATGTAGATGGATTTCGAGCGTAGACCCGATAAAGGTAAGGGGATAGATACTGGTTGCTCGAAGAAGCGGCGCAATCATCCTGTACACGACCCATCAGGCCCCTTGCCACCAGTTATTATCAAGGAGCCCCACGATCCTACCCGTGTCTATTATGATTACGGGACTCCACATTCTCAGTATATGTCGCAGCCTCCTCAGTTCATGCCTACTCCAGATACGTGACGATTCCATTGACTGCTAGAGGCCCTGCTTCACTAGCGTCTACCTGCAGTGCGGCTGTCTCTACTGATAGCGTTGCTCCTTCGGTTCCCATACCAGATTCTTCTCTGTCCGACCCTACTCGAGTCGGATCATCTGGCACATGTTGTAGCACTTTTGGGCAGACGCTGATCAAGCCTGTTGGTGACGTCGGGTAAGTATTATTCAAAAAATTTTAATAAATATTTCTTAATGCATCAAATATTAGTATTAATTTTATAATTTTTTGCTGTTGTAGATTTCATCCTTCAACGGCTGTTGCTCATGCCATCACAGCGGTCATTCGGGCGAAGTTCACGTCATGTTATCCCACATGAAGGACAGTTCCTCGTGATTTGTGGTTTGATGAGTTTCGGGTTCGTATTTCAATGCAGTCATGGTTAAAGATTTTTTATATGTAATATTAATTGATATTTTATTAATAGTTTATTTCTGTCTTCATGCAAAATATTGTACATGTGATCCACGAGACGAGCTAACCATTAGACGGATATTTAGTACTCGTGGATCTTATAGACTTTCTGATATGCTTAGAGATGCCCAGATTAGAGGCAGGCCGGACTGGATCCTGCCTTCTGTGTGGGAGGAGCTTCAAACTTGTTGGAGAGAAGAGAGATTTACGAGGGTAAGCTCCCAGAATAAGGGGAACCGTCGTTTGGAAAAAAACGGTTCTCTCCACACATGAGGCTCTATTCCATCCCACAAGCATGCTATAAAGATGGTAAGTCTTGTGCATAAATTTTATTATTATCTCATAGTTATAAATAATAATAAAATTTTTATTATGTATTATTGCAGGAAAAAGAGACCGAGAGGACTTCCCATTTTTTTGAGATCTTTAAGCATATGCATGTTAAGAAGAAAGATGGTGAAGAGGTGTGGGTGGACCAGCGATCGGATAAGACTTATGTAAGTAAATTTTATTTAATATCTTTATTAAATTTTATGTAAGCATACTTATTATTTATTAACTTTTTATAATTAACATTTTTAATTATTAAACTTATTTTATGATATACTTTGTGTATATAGGCCGACTTCCAGGCTGCCCGATCCTCCCAGTCGATACCCGAGGAGACGTCTACTCTAGAATCTCAGCGGATAACAAACACTCAGCTGTGGGAGAAGTGCGCTGGGGGGAGAGCCTTTAGCCGTGTATACAGTCTTGGACGGCAGAGTTCTTCTCAGTCAATCCACTGTCCTCCATCCGACAGTACGGATCAATCGGTGAGATTAGAGGTGCAGACTCTCCGTCAGGAGAATCAGGAGCTATGGGGGAAGGTGGGGAGTATAGATCTTACCCTTCATCACTTGATTAAGGTGGTTGAAAGGATGAGGAGCACACCACCTGATCAGTCATGCCCTCCAGCGCCTGCTCACAATTCTGACTCCTCTGCATCTCAGTCGAGCGATGGCGGCTGTCGGGAGTGATTTTTCTTTTTTATGAGGTTTTATTTCATGTATATGTTTAGTAACACTCTATTTTATATTTGTAATAAGATATTTTTAATATTATTTATACACATGTTATTTCAGTTTTATGTAAATGTCTTAAATAAATTATCATAAAATATATATTTCAAAAATTTTTAAAATTAATATTACAAATTAAATAATAATAAGAATTTATTAATTAATACTAAAAAAGAATTAAATAATTAAAAATACTAATAACAATTTAATATTTAATAATTAAAAAATAATAAATTCATTTCCGACGTAATTTTCCAACGCAACTTTTTGCATCGGAAAACTTCCAACGCAATTTTTGCATCGGAAATTTCCTTTGGTAAATTCCGACACAATTTACGACCCAATTTTTGTCGGAAATTTTCAACGCAAAATTTTTTGTGTCGGTAAATTTTTTCCGACGGCCATATTTCTGACGGAAGTTTTTGCGTCAGTTTTTGCGTCGGTAACATTATTTCTGACGCAAATTTCTATCTTACTGATGCATTTTTTGTATCGGTAATTCGCCTTTTTCTTGTAGTGAAATTTTTTTATACCGCCAATAAGATTTTTAAAATATTTTTAATAGATAGTCAATATAACTTCAACGCACACTAAGATATGAAATTAACATTTTAATCATATATCTCCACTATTAAAGATCATACTTTATAATTTGTAAGGGCTAAAATTGCTCATGTTTAGAAGTGAAAATGAATCAAGTTAAATTGAGCTAATCTCAGTTCAGACTTAACTCTCTTAAATTTAATTTAACCTATAATTCAACTTATTTTTTAGTGAAACAAACTTGTTGGCTCTAACTTCACTCTACTCATTTCACGTATATTAAATTTTTTTAAAAAAATGATAATTTAGATAGTCCATTTAAGTAGTTACTAATAAATAGTTAATTACAATAAAAAATTCATATTATTTTTTTATAATTTAAATTAATATCAAAATAAATTATTGGGCATAAAAAACAAAAATAACCACATAACTAACATCAACAAATTGATTAATATTACAAAGAAAATTTTCCAAAATAAAAAAGATGAAATACTATGCAACTAGCAATATGCAACATATAATCAAAAGAAGCACACAATTAAAAAAAGTTTAGCTTCTCACAATCTTTCTATATTACTTTACCTACTCATAACTTTTTAGACCAATCCTGAAAATAATCATTCAATATGTTGAAACAACTAATAAACCGAATGAATTGAACATTTTTTTAACTCAATCTTAACTCATAAACTCTAACTCATATACTACTTATTTGGTGATCAATAATTTCTTAAGAACGCTAAATAATGTCTAGAAAATGGATCACAAAATAATAATCAAAATATCCAAATCTAATCAATAATAATAATAGGAAAAATTGATTTAAAAACCAATGTGTAAACTAAAAATGTTTTACAACTTGAAATTAGAAAACCATATCTAAACTCTAACAAGACTTCAAGAAAACGATACCGTCTCCTCTCGAGCCTTAATATTGAACTGTTGGAATGACCAACTCTTCACCCTTAAGTGACTGGAACAGATTGAACTATACTTGAATCTTGTCGGAAGTGGAGATCTCCAAATCAAACGAACAATCACTGAGTATTTTCACAAAGCCTTTGGTTTGGATATTTGATATTCGAGTCTCCTAAGATATCACCCAAGTCTCTTTTTTATAATTCTAAAAGTCCAACAAGGCTTGAAAGTCCTTAAAGGGGTTAAAAACCTTAAAAGTCCCAAAAAAAAACACGAAAAATCACTATGTAGTGTGCTCTATAGCGGGTTTTAGTGCATTAATTTCAATTAGCAGCGTGCTATGGTGGGCTCTAGCGTGCTATTACGAGCTAATTCTAGTGAGCCACGGGTTACGGCATGCCCAAGCGCGCTATAGTGCATTGTTATAGTACTGCTAAGTAATACTTTTTTTTTCCTTTTTTTACAAAACCCATTTGTTTTCAAAATCACAAATGGGCACTCACCAACCCCAAACCCCTCAAAGATCCTCCCAAATCATACTTTCCCTTTATTATTGAGAACCAACTCCTAATGGTTCTTAACTCTGATAGTACGAGTAATGGATTGGTTCAGAACTCGTGGTGAGTCATCCACAATGTTGGGTTTGTGAACCTTGCATTTTCGCTAGGTTTTGGACTTTTTCCCTTGTCTCTTTTGATTTGTGCGCTAGTTTCGACTCATCTTTACTACAAATGGATTCTTGCGGTTGGACTACTATTGTGAGACACTTTTACTTTGGATTGGCTACCACCATCTTCCTGGCTTGTTTTGAAGCATCCCTGCATATGATAAGTGTCTTATTATCCTTTTTGAGATGATACTTCTGTTTTCATAAGTGGTAGATGGCATCTCTCTCCTATAGGTAAGGGCTGTCAAGCATGATGTGACATATGTTGATCAGTCCCATCTCGCATACCACTTCTTCAATGTACTATTTTGTGATAGCAAAGTAGATCTTGCATCGCCATTCAACTTCTCTATTCGCATCATCATGGATCCACCCTAAGCTATAAAGGCAAAGGTGCGGCGACGTCGTCTCCAAACCTAATCTCCCTATAAAACTTTCAAAGATTAGGTTTTTCTCGCATCTTGTGCTGAAGATTGTGCCGATGACCTCATTTTTCACCTATACTCACACGGTGAATAACTTTTCCTTGACTTTGGTCGGTGGTGATGATCTCGGGTTTGTTCCTTTCAGCTAGACCATCAAGGACAAATTTAAGTCCATGTCAACCATGTGCCCTACCCTCATGGCATCTTTGATTGTAACTGTGGCTATGATCTGCTTTTTATGGTCCTTCCTCTTTGGTGCCAACTTCAAATGAAGCTTCCAACAGTCCAATTCATCATGTCCAGATTTCTAACAATGACCACAAATTTTATTAGATTTAAAAGGGCTAGAAATTTAATTACCCTTCTCATTTTTGAAATTGGGTTCATTGTCTACCATAACTCAATTTTTCCACTTAATACCTGTGGTGGTTTTGTTGGCTTCAATTAAATCATGGACTGGGAATAGACTGAGTTATGCTCGTATCCTCTTTTGAAGTGCATAAATATATTTTGTACATGTGGCTAGATCCCACAATGATACCTCAAGCGTCACCGCTTGCTTCTGAAACTCAATGATATAAGCCTGTACACTCTGATCCTTCTTTTGATGGTGTCTGTGCTATTGATACCAACGTTTTTTTAAATAGCCCATGGGATAAAATTTTTGGCAGATGAATCGCTTGAACTGCTTCCAAGTAAAACTCTTGATCTCCCCGATCCTAACCATTACCTTCCAGCAAGCTTTAGTATGCTCGGTCATCTTAAGAGGTGTGTAGGCTACTTTCTGGGCATTGAAAAAATTTTGCAATGTAAAATAGGTCTCTAATTGATCAAGCCAAGAATCTAACTTTTCAGGACCAATTGAACCATCATATACTTGTATTTCCACATTTGCTTCAATGTTGAACAACCCTCGGTCCAAATGGATGGTCCCTGTATCCTCATCCTTATCATTATCTTGTTCATCAATATCGAGGTAAATAGGTGTATGAGGTACTCGCTCCCTATTAGAAACTGAAGTTCTAGTCGTCCCTCCTTGCTTTAGAGGCATGTTCATCTGGGTTTGGATTCAGGTGAGAATGGAAGTCACATCGTTGGATAACTTCTCACCCTTCTCAAGATTAGGGTTTGTCGAGACTGAACCCTAGTTGTTGCTGTTGAAAGCCATGAAATTGGTAGATTTTTTACTAGGTTAGCAATGGATTTGTAACACCGACAACAATTCTCCGGTAGCCTTGCAACCAGATTTGGTGTGTACCATCCAAAGGTAAGGAACGACACTCTGATACCAAAATGTGATCAATAATTTTCTCAGAATGCCAAATAATGCCTAAAAAATGGATTACCAAATAATAATCAAAAATCCAAATCTAATCAACAATAAGAATAAAGAAAAACTGATTTATAAGCCAATATGTAAACTAAAAGTGCTTTACAACTTGAAATTAGAAAAATTTATCTAAACCTTAGCAAGACTTCAAAAAAACCAAACTGTCCCCCCTCAAGCCTTAATCCCAAACTGTTGGAATCACCTACTCTTCACTATTGAAAGTGAAGATCTCCAAATCAAACAAAAGATTGCTAAGTATTTTCACAAAGCCTTTGGTTTGGATCTTCAATATTTGAGTCTCCTAAGATGTCATCCAAGTCTCCTGTTATAGCCCTAAGAGTTCAAGAGGGTTTAAGAGTTCTTAGAGCAGTTGAAAACCTTAAAAATCTTGAAAAAAAAATATGAAAAATTGCTTTACGACATGCTGTAGTGGGCTTTGGCATGCTATAACATTAGTTCCAAAGAGTAGCGTACTATGACAAGCTCCAGCATGTTATGACAAGCTAATTCCAGCGTAGTGCACTCTAACGTACTGCTATAGTAACTTTTTTTCTTTTTTATTTTTTTTATAAAACTTATTTATTTTTAAACCCTCAAATAAGCACTCACTAAACTTAAATCCTTCAAAAATTCTCCAGAATCATGTGGTTCATGAGTTGATCTAGAAGGATCTATTCTATCATGCACATAGGAGTGTCAATTGTGTGGGAGTATGTGCCAGGTTTAGTGCTAGATGTGAGTTTGAAAAGTCAAATGAAAAAAAAAAAATGCAAAATAAGGAGAAAAGTGAACTTCCAGTGCCCATAGAGTGCGGGCTCTAGTAGCTAGAGCACTATGGTATGCCAGATCTAGTCCAGTGCACTACATCAGATTTTTTTCATGATCTTCCGTGATTTTTAAGGTTTTCTCACCCTCAAAAGTCCCCCACACCCTTTTGAACACCACCAAATCATTTAAGATTCATCCAAACTTCCTACAAAGTCAAGAATTCTTTAAACTCTTGGAGATTTGCTTCTAACAAAGTTGTGCAAACCCTTTAACTGATTCCAATAGTTCTTAATAGAGATTTGAAGAGTTCAGGCAAGTATAGAGCTTAAGAAGATCCTCATTCATTTCGGATACCAGGAATTGCCTATTATTAATGAGTATAAGAATTTTTGTCATTTAAATTCTTCGGGTATCAGGAATTGTCTGTTATTAATGAATATAAGAATTTTTATCATTTAAATCTCTCGAGATTAAGTGGTCGACATAAAAAAAAAAATTTAATTTATAATTAGAGTTCTTATTTAAAAGATATTTAAATTTTTTTTGAAATTAATTTTAAAAACTTTTTTGACTGTATTAATTAATTGATTATTTTAGTTTTACCCTACGTGTATTCTTTTTTGAGATTGAATTGTGGTGTGATTTTGTATTACTTTACAAACGGCCTCAACAAATTCTTGTGGCCATGATTTAAACTTTTTTGCTCCATTTTTAATGTAAAAGCACTCAAACCACTCCACTTGTCTAAATAATGCCATATGCCGCTATTACATTACATCATTTTTCACATTTTAAGAACAATTTTAATTTTTTTTCCTGGAATTGTATTTATAACTTAATTATGATAATTTATTAATTAATTGTATAATTAAATTAAGGAGTTGATATATTTTACGCTTGAAATGCACGTAACGCCGAGTTCCGATATTTCTGGAGAGATTGTTCAAATTTTAAAAATATATAAATTTAAATAATTAGTTTAATAATCCACCTCAGCCGAACGAAACCCTTGTACAGGAAGAATAGGAAACCAAGTAAAAGAGGCAACTCGCTCATCCACGAAATGGTCAACCCAAGTCCAAAAGACCACTCCACCATCTGTTTTTGTACTGATTGATCTGACATCAATGGGTAGGGAGCATATTTCCACCACTAGAGCAATATTTTTGATGTAAAAAATATTATTAATTTAACTTCAAGCAATTTTGCAAATCTGAATATCTTTAAAAGATCTAGGATTAATTTCATTAGTTAAACTCCTAAACTACAAAATATAATTTGTCTCCAAATTTTAACGAGCCATTGTATTCATTGTTTAAATTTCGTTGATATGAGCAAAATGCGAACTGCATCTGATAGACATGTAAACCTTAAATTTTTAGCACAAAAATGCTTTTACCCTCTATATCACACTCATAAACCCTACTTCTACCTCTAACCCCCACTCCTCCTCTACCACCCAATTCATCACCAGCCACCACCTCCTAAAATTCACGATTGCTCGATCCACTGCCTATTTCCAATGCTATTGGCAAACCTAGCATCAAAACTGCCATGTCTCCCCCCCCCCCCCCCCCCCTCTTCCTCGACTTTGAACCCCCTCAGACCCTCTCCTTACATAGACATCAGAAGTGATGTTGTTCGGTTCCTTAAACCCTATTTGATTGCATTCTCTATGAGGACAAGTATGACCCCAAAACTATTCCCAACTTCCCCCCTCAACCTCTCCCCCTACATCGCCTTCCCCACTTGCAAGTCAAAGTCATGCTCTATCATCCACTCCTCCCTACCTTCCTCTAACCTTTGCACCACTGCCAAGTGCTCGCTTGAGTCAATTGAAATCACCATTCTATTGTGACACCATGCTCACCTTCACATTCAAGCAATTTCCACCACCATGAAGGATGTGTCGTCGAACAAAATTGTCAGTGTCATTGGTGAATTAGCGAAATCAATTGGAGCTAAAGGATTAATTGTAGGCCAAATGGTCAACATATGCTCCAAAAGAATCTCAGATGTTGGATTGGAACACCTTGAGTTCATTCACCACTACAAAACGGTGGCCTTGCTAGAGGGTGTTGCGGTTCTAAGGACTATTTTGGGAGGTGGGTTTGATAAAGAAGTTGAGAAATTAATAAAGTTCATGAGGTGCATTGTGTTATTGTTTCAAGTTGTGGATGATATTCCTGATATGACCAAGTCATCGCAGACTTTGGGAAAGATGACAGGGAAGGATTTGGTGGCTGATAGGGTTACATACACAAAATTGATTGGAATCGAGAAGTCCAAAGAGTTTTATCAAAAATTGAATATATAGCTTATAGAGATGATTAATATGCTATCAACAATTTTGTTGCCCTGTTTAAGGAATGGCATTTTAGGGATTTTTCCCAATATGTGAGAGTAGTTTTAGTAAATTGTAATTTCGCACGTTGGTCAAGGATGTATACATCAATTCATTGTGTTGCCTAGCTTGACCGTTAAATGTAACATTGATCATTAAATCTAAGGGGCAAATGATGTTTTTTCTAATTGAGAGATTTAACTAATGAATTCATCATAGTTCTAGAAGTTTAATGGAACTAACCTGAAAATTTAACATGTTAAATGTGAAATTCGAAAATAGGTTCACAATTTTTTTCAATGTTTTTATATTGATCCACCAACATCTATTGATTTTCTAACTTATTCTTTAAATTCATTGAGATTATCTTATCTAAATGTATTGTAATGCAAATACTTCAATTTTTAAATCATATAAAAGTAGGACAAGCCAAGCTTATAAAGGCATTGTACATGAAGTTTGTAAATTTTGAATAAGTGTGATTAGCATCTCCATTTGTATGAAATTAATTATTATAATTAAATTGAAAATCGGTTTTTCTCATGCATAGTGATTTATGTTATTAGGAGTGTGCAAATTAAAAGTTTGGTTTGATTTTTTATAACTAGGTTTGACTTTTTTTTTAATTAATAAAAATCTTTTTACTAATTTTGAAGTTCCTATTCACATTAATTTTCCTCTGAAATTAATTTCTTGTGACATTAATAGAATAATAAGTATTCAATATTCTTTTTTTTTATAATTCTTGCCAACGAGCCTAGGCTAGAGACTATGGGGCCTCGGGTCCTATTAAACTTCATGCCTCTCAATCATATAAACTTATCAATTTGATGTAACATCCCTATTAAAAAAAAAAAAAAAGGAAGAACACTGATGTAACCTTGATATATCTCCGAGGGACTTGAGCAGCATCTTCTCTTTACCTTGTACATGATTCACCCCCATTTTCTCAGTGTAGTAACAATAATTGAAGTCCATAGATCCAAAACAATATGATGAAGATGTCTACATCGTTCCTTGTACTTGTGTATTATACATCGATTATGTATTTTTGAAAATTTAAATCATTTATTCTTTTTCAATAAATAATCCACATCCGCTTACATTTGCAATGTCAATTTCAATTTCAAGTTATTTATTGAAAGATTATTAAATATGTTTAATTGCATAAAAAATAAGAGAAACAAAATCGTCTGCCCATCCATGTAGGATAGCACTATCCATGGTTCAAGAAACAGATTGGGTTGGAACCAAACCGTCAATTCCGATCCTTAAAAATCATGAACCAAGATTGAAACCATAAAAATCGATCTGGTCCCATTTCAGAATCTTCACAGTTTTAAGTCGGTTTTATGGTTTCAGGCCTAAAGCAATCTAGTTAAATTCCTAGATTGGGCTAAGAAAAGGAAAAAAAAATTGGGGTTGAAGGAGATGAGAGATGATCTCCATCTTCGATCAATCTCTCGAGAAGAACATCCTTCACCAAGAGCTAAGGACTCTGATCTCCTTTTGCAGAAGGAGATCAAGGCTCTCCTCTTGTAGAGCGATCGAAGAACTCCTTCTGTGGAAGGAGATTGCTCCTTCAATCTCTTTTTACAAAAGGAGATATGAGTCCTCTGTGAAGGAGGACCAATCTCCTTCTACAAAAGGAGATCTTTGATCTCCATTCTCCAATTGCGAAGGAGCCCTTGTGAATTTGAACTTCTTGTTCAAAAGAGAGGGAGGTAGAAAGAGAATGGAAGAGAGAAGGGAGAGTTGAAGAAAGGGAGAGAGCAAGAACAGGAATCTTGTTCACGGACTCTAGTCTCCTTTTGCAAAAGCAGGGACCAATCTCCTTTTGTAGAATGAGATCTTTGGTCTCTGATCTCTGATTGCAAAGGCCTTCATGAATGTAAACTTGTTAGCTCAAAGAAGAAGGAGAGGGGGACGTAAAGAGAAGGGGGAAATAGGAAGAGCAAGAAGTTGCAAAACAAACCCTTGTGCTATTTGAGAAGAAACCCTTGCATAGATTGCAGAAGAAATTGCATAAGCCTACAGAGCCTTGGAGAGAGGGGGAGAGAGAGAGAGAAGTCCAAGTTCATTTGTAGAACTTTAATCTAGAAGGTATTTGGTTTGGTTCTTATAATTTTTTACGATTCAATTTCATGGTTCAATTCAATCTCAGTTCTCTGGTTATTTGACGATTTTGGTTCCCATTCTAGTCTCAAATAAGATTACATAAATTATAATTTTTAATCGAATCGGTAAAAAAAAAAAATTCAGAACCAGACTGGACAGAAATTTGGCAGTCTGCTTCAATCCCATTTTCTGACAATCTAATTTTCAGTCCACACCGGAACCATGGACAGGATTAATGTAGGGTGCAAATATGATGCAGCACTGTATCGTTCTCCTCTCCCTTATCCATCAAATCAAACAATTGCACGAAACAACATTATTGTCAAACTGTCGGCTAATTTAAAGATGACAATTGTAACTATCGAGTGTTGAAGACTGGGGAGCCAAAAGAGAAAGCATATGTGGTGATCAGTCATGGAGAAGAAATAAAATAAAAGAATATTGAGTGGATGACAACGGTCAAGAGAAGGACATAAAGTTAATGTGAGGGTTGATCTTATAATCAAACAATCATAATGACACCCCCCCCCCCCCCCCCCCACAATCCCATCAACTAAGAAGCCTAGCTTTCAAAGATACTAGGAATAAAAGATCTTAGCGATGCTGACACTCATCCACTAGCAAATAATTGTTGTGTTTGGTCAGATTTTAAGATTGTAATATTTTTCGGATTTTAGAAATCATTTAAATAAATAAATCTCTAAATTTTAAAATTCCTCAGAATTTCTAATAATTAAACTGATGAAGGAGAAAGTGACTACAGAGCCAGCAAAGATGCGGTAATTCACTAGGTTGAAATTAATAAAGAAGAGAGGATTCTTGTGACGAAGCTATCCTTATCTTTAAGTCATTGTCCCTATACTTCGTCCTAAAGTGGTAGGCTGCAAATCATTTGGGTGTGGGCTCCTCTGAAGATCTATTCGCGGGGCTTCCTATTTGGAATTTTCCAAGATTGTCCCAATTATTCTTCCGCTCATGAACAAGTTATTCCACATGATATGGTACTCGAGTGTGCGCGTGCTCCGCTGGGAAAACACTTGCAAAATTCAATGTTATTTTAATCTCTATATTTTTAATTTGCACCCTTAAATGTTTGTATTCTCAGTATAGTACCAATATAATTTTTATTATGTGCAAATACATCTCTGATGGATGGAGGTGGGCTTGTTATTTCTATCCATACATATCATGTGATTAATATTAAGGTGCCAAAATGGAATGGGAAACCAAATGGACCAAGTCTAAACAAGTAAGCTTTAGCAAAGTAATGATCTAACCATTTGACTCTTAACACCCGTGGACACAAATTTTGAAACGTTTCTAAAGCCAACAAGTCTTGAATTGTGAAATTGTGAGTGAAGTTGGTCAATTTAACTAAAGCTTTTTTCCTTTTCACTTGTACTTTTGGGTCGGTGGAGGATTGGAGCAAGATTCAAAAAGTTGGAAACTTGCGCTGAAAATGAACTTTCAAACCACAGAGCCACCTTTGGAGACCGTGAAATAGCTACTAGTGATATTTGCTCAAGCCTCTTTTGGGATTATTTTCGCCCTTTGTTTTACACTCCTTTGTTGGTATTTTTTTCATTCAAGTTTCCTGTAAAGTGGTGAAAATCACACATCCATTCATATCTAGATGCGCTAGTTGTTTCTTGTTTTTTATAATATCTACTTCTTTTTAATGTTACAGGTATGTATCTATTTCATCAGGTCTCATTTCATGTTGATCATTGATTACCCTTGTTGTACTTTGTGTGTTCTTCCAGCCTCCTTATATTGACTAATCAAATATGATCACACTCAATTCAAATTTGAGATTTAGAAGTTAATAAAGTGAAACAACTTTTTTACGAGAAAATATTCGGTACGACTTTGATGTTACATTATTATTATTATTATATCTCATTTTTCAATAACTCTACTCATATGAGGTGGGCCTTTACGAGTGACAGATTATAAAAGATATGAAAAGTACTAGTCCTAAAATAATATCTTAATTTCAAAATATATCTAATTTATCTAAAACTTAATAACTATCTGATAATAGCTATTTCAATTGATCCAAGTTAGGAAGGCAAATAATAATATTCAATAGTAAAATTAAAGTAGTAAAGATATGTAATTTTTTGCAGTACAGAAATTTACAAAGATAATAAATAAAAAATGTATGACAAAATTGTGAGAGCAAGGCTACTTCTTGCAACATTTTAAACTTTTTTAAAGGCCATTTTCTATATAATTTCTAATTATACTTAATTTGACTTAATATAAAAATATAATGATTATAAATAAAGAATTGTCAAAGTGCACCACAAGATCCTTTCTCTTTTTCACAACAAAATATTCGGCACAATTCTAATGTTACATCATATAATTGCGTAACATAATTTTCTTATTTTTGAATCTCTAGAGGAATGAGGCGGACCTTTGTGAGTTACACAATCATTCAACATTATGTACATTTATATATTATCCATACTTATTTTCTAAATAAAATTTTTATTATAGTCGAAAATGGTCTCCCGGAGTTCTGTGCTTTGTTTGGAGATCCTGTGATTTTTTAAGAAGAGGAAAGGAAAGGAAAACTTCAAAAGATATATAAATATATTTCGAAAACAGAAGAATGAAATTTCATTCAAAAAATCCCAAGGCAAGAGATGAATTTGCACGATTAATGATATTTTGGGATTATGTAGAAGTACTCTAAAAATTCAGGACCCATCTGAAAATAACCAAACCCGCACTCGAAATCTCTTCAACTGCAAACGCCCAAACTATACCCTCTACGACCAGTGGAATCCTATCAAACAGAAGACATATCGACCTCTAATGGCAGACCGTTGGATATCGATTTCCAAATTTTCATAGAGAGATAATAGCAAATATTTATTCTTTCACTAAAATTTAAATTTTCAAAATTGGACCAAAGAATTTTTAAACCCCCTAATTTTATTTTCCTTTTTGTTTTCTACGAAAAAACCTAGACCCAAATACAATATCAATGAGATCACCATTTGAGTTTTTAACAAAAATAACATTTCTACAGATTCAATAGTTTAAAAACATTTGTGTAGTGTAGGTCTCAAATTTGGCATCTACACGAACATGCGAGGAAACACTTGCTCCAAAATACGAGGAACAGCAAACACATACTAACGTTAAACTTGTGGCATATGAAGAAAGTGTTATGTAGTTTCATCTCACGAAGTAGAAGCCTGAGGACCACTTGCGGCTTGACTATCTGTATAGCTATCAAGATGGGAATCCAAAACCATTGTTTTTAACGAAAGATTAGGTGCCATGCTGTGAACAACTAGCATTAGGACAATACCCTGAAACAAAATCCGATTGCTTATCTAACTGCACCATATACCAATACATTTCTTGCAAGACCATCCTTCTAACACCACAAAAAGACAATTCAAGTCGGAGGAGTTAAGAAAACACACTGGGAGAGTTTGAAGTACAGAAGAAAAGAATAAGATCATGCATATGCAGGAAAAGAGACTACATAAAAAATTACTTAAATCGATTGGTTTATTGTACACTTTGATTGATAACCACAAAATACAGCTTGAGGATGAAGAAAGAGTTAAGAAACTACATGGGTTAAAAAATTAGAATAAAATAAGAACACCATGCACGCAGAAATCAAAAGTTTGTCATAACGTAGACTAGCAACGACAGAACAGTTTAGTATAATATACTTTAATGGATATATAATTAATTCATACTTAATCATGAGTCAACCAGCTAGTTCATGCACCTATACGTACGGAATATGGTTATTAGGGTTTGGCATTTCTCGATTGATGCTGTAGTGTTATTTCCAGGGTTGAGCACGTTGCATGGAGACAAAATTAATACTTGATTAGCTATAAGTAGAGGATAATGATGCTTATTAATCTTTCAAAAGCTACCAAAGGAATGTGGGACCTTTAATTGGAATTAGTTGCGTCTAAGCATGGTTTAGCCGAGTAAGCTAAATATTCGTGCAAATAAATAGAGTTTGGGTCAACGCTAAATCCAAGGATTGAGACAAAAACGAGAACAAAAGAAGCCCACAATGAGGGCTAAATCCTTTGGCACTGGCAACTGGACTCAACTAAAGTAACAACAACAAGACAGCTAATGAGTTTAGATAAAGTAAATATATTTATCAAATTAAAGTTAATTATTTTGTGACTGGAACTCATATGGCATCTATAATTATTGCATGTATAATTTAATATACTTTTTATATTCTTCTGTGATACTATTGGTTTAACGGCATACCCTCAGGTGAATATTTATTCGATATATATGGAAAGAAAGACTTCTCCCCAAGCATAAATATTTTGCAGTGAAGGTGGTGAGTTTGAATACGACTCAAAACTTAATAAAGAAAATTAGTTTAACCCAAATGCATCTACAGAGTTAGAGATGACAATTGTACGCAGATTTAGTGGATATTTGAAAAAATTATTTAGATCGATTTAGGTTTAGATATCATTAAATAAATTAGTTTGAATGATTAAACAGGTATACGTATGAATTTGGATATTATAGTATCTAAACTTGCATATTACGATATATGTGTGGGTGTAGGTGTGTGGGTGTGTGTGTTGTATATAAAATATATAAATTTAATTTATAATTCAGCTAATATACTTTTTTGATGTTTTACTTCAAATTTTCTACATATTTAAGATGTTTACAAATTCTAAATTATAAGAATTTATTTGTATAGATCTAGGATTGAATATCAAATAATAAATTTGGATTCTAATTTGAATGATTAAATAGGCATTTGTACATATTTGAATATTATAGCACCCACCTCACCCTAAACTTGAATATTACCACATATGTGTGCGTGTGGGTGTGGGTGTGTGTGTTGTATATAAACTATATAATTTTAATTTATAATTCAGCCAATATACTTTTTTATTACTTTATTTCAAATTTTCTATTTATTTAAGATGTTTACAATCTCTAGACTATGAGAATTATTTATAAAAAATTATAGATCCATATCAATGGATCCAAGTCTAAGTTTGAATAAACAAGTATTTGATGAATTTGGACACGGGGATTAAATTAGAGACTCGCACAAATACGAGTTTGGGTCTTGGATTGAATCTCTTTTTTTACTCAAGCTTGGTTTTGGGTACTATATAAATTCCAGCCCAAACCTGCCCCATTGCCATTACTAGACACAATGTACTTTACATAAAGCAAGTTAGCTTATAATAATTTGATTAAAAAAATTGATATTTTTGAATGTTATTCTGAATCCAACGTAAAATAGGGCATAATTGTGACAAATTGACATGAATTGTTTAAATCTAATTTGCAGCCATCATTGTTGGATTTGGTACATCTCCATATCAAGCCAAATTGAGGCTAATCCTAATCATATATTTTTGAGTCTAAATCAAACGGTCCCTTATGAAATAAAGAACAAAAGGAGTAGATGCAAGAGTTGCAGTATAAATCATTTTTAACCAATGTGTGTCACAATCTAAACGGTCCACGTAAAAATTAATCTTCTAATGTTAACCCGAATCCGCACAAAAGGACCCACTTCAGACAGACCCGTGCCCTCCAATAGTTCCCACTATTGCAGTTTCCAGAAGTGGCTTATTAATTTGTAAATGAAATAATGAAGGGCGAGACTAAGTGCAGCAGTTAATAAGTCCTTTCAAATAAAAAAAATAATGAAAATTGATTTTCTTGCTTCCCAAAAAAAAAAAAAAACAAAGAAAAAACGAGAAAGAAATGTCCTTTCCCAATTTGTAGTCAATGATAGAAATTAAATGCTGTGGGCTTTGAAGCAAACCACGCAAGTAATGAGTCAGTTTCTGATAAACATCATTTCCCCAATTACCATCTCCTCTTTGATCTGCAATATTGGTCATAAATATGATACTACTAATTATTAAGACACATAATTATGCGTTTTGAATGACATTTACTTTGTGTATAGTTTGATTAATCTTATTGTTGCATATTATAAAATATTATTTTTATTAGAAATTTATATATCTTTAAATAATTTACTAAGTACTAAAATTAAAATAATTTAATCTTATTCAAATAAATAGAAATAGAGTTGCAAATAATAAAATATAATGAAATAAAAGAAAACAAAATAAACATAGTCGGCTTTGAAAATTTAAGAGAAAATAATTTAGGATTATATATAATTTTCTCTCAACACTTCATTTGGATGTTTAATAGATTTTTTGTGATTAATGAACTAATTGAATTACTAACCTAAATTTCTAAATTATTTGCAATCTTCTCCCAAAATATTATAAATAAACCTAATAAAATAACCATATTAATTACTACATTTATACGTAAATCAAATTTAAATTAGATTCATTAAGAATAAAGGAGATAGCTACAAAGTGGATAGTCTCCATCTTGGACAGCTAGCCAAATTTAGGAATTATCTCTTTATTTAGAAACTTAAGAGTTATCTTAAGTTTTCTTGCTGTCTCTATCTCTCTCACATGACTTATCCACTTGTAGCACCCATAATCTTCATAAAATCTTCCTTTATTCTACAAAATAACTCAAAAAATATGAATTAAATAATAACTATGAGTTCTTCAATTAAAAACCTATTTTTCCCAAAATTAATAAGAAATAAATGATAAATTCTAATCTAAATAATTTATATTCATTTATTTGACAATTAAATTTTTGTTTCACGGACATATCACGCATATATAGGCGGATATAACGGAATAATTTTATCTTTATCCGAGTTTATCACGGGTACCAAACATATCAAAAGAATACAAACAAAAGATAATCGATAACTCTATATGTATTTATCTGACAATTGAGTTAGCTTTCCTATATATTACAGCCATTGTTGGTGTCCTTTCCTCTCCATCCCCCTCCATATTTGATGTGAAAGCAATGTAGCTTCATTTTTGATAGAGCCAATATAGTTACTAATTGTTACCAAGCATATGATAATACATAATAGGGAACACTAATAATTTTTTATCTAAGAAGGGGGAGCATCTAGCTAAGGTTGCAAGGATAAACACGTTGAGAGAAAGGTTAACCGAACATATTATTTGACTCCCCTTCGGTGGTGTTTGCTAATAATTTTGGAAAATCAAAACTTAAGGCTTAGAGTAGAAGAAGATTAAAATTAAAAATTAGATATATTTGTAAAATGTGTTAAAAAGTGAGAAAAATAATAAAAGAGGTGTTTGAAAAGTAACTTTACGTAATTTTAAATTTAACTTAGAAAAAATTAAATAAATTTTTCACAAAAAAGAGATAATTTTGAATTTAAAAAAAATTATGGACAAAAATATTCAAATTTCTTAATTGCAAGAATGTCACCTATAATAGAAGCTCCCTCTACTACTTGTATGATTGGCCTCTAATTTTTTTTTTTTTTTTACTTAAATAAAGAAAAAAAGAAGTTATAAGTGACTTTTCAAATATGTCAACAGTGTTTGTAGGCCTTGAAAAGCGTAAAAGTAATTTTAGAAAAATGTTACAAACACTGCCTTGTTAGAAAGTCTAGATTAGATAGAAATAATAATTTTTTTTGAATATTTTCGAAGGTGATGTGAAAGCAATGCAATTTCATTTGTGTCCTAGACTGATGTCTACTTGCACACTGCTGGACCTTTTTCAGCAAGATGCATGCTTCCATTGTTGAAGGACCCTCTCGTTGAAATTATGTTTTGGGTCGGTTCCTTTTCTGTGTTCTCTTTCAATCCCTGCTTTTTGATGTTCTCGGCTTCTAATAATTACAAGTTTGAAAATGTTACACCTTTTAAAATTATTTTTGACCTTTTTCTGAGCCGGTTTTTGTGTTTCTCAGAAGGAAAATCTGACAACGCTAACGAAAATGATCGTCTAGCCGAAAAAGGGGACCAACATCTTTCTTGGTTTATCATCCGTCGTCTCTCCGTGGCTACAAATTTCATCTTGCTGCAGAATTGCAGGCCTTATTCTCTTTGTCCTTCGAAGAACAGATTGATTAAGCAAAGGTGTAATTTTTTTAATGTGTCGCTTTCGTGGATAGGATTTGTTTGAAGGAGAGACTGGAGAATTAAGGAAGATAAGATACGAATTAACAAAAGCATGAACATAATACGGACAAAGCATGTCGTCCAGGTAGGTTAATAAAATACTAATTAACGAGGGCTTAGGTTAATTATGAAGAAGTTGGAGGGCTGGAAGGGGAATAGTAGGACCCACAAGCTTCCATTTTTAAACAAAAAAATGATTCATTTGTCCAATGCATCTTTAAATTTTAATTTTTTTACACTTTATATTTTAACAAGGTAAAAAATCAAAAAGTATTAAGGTGTAAAGTACAAAAATTTAGAATTTAATAATGTATTATACAAATCACTCCAAAAGAATTTAATTATTGTTGCTAATCCTTTGAAAGTAGGCTTCTTACTTCTAAGTTTTCTTGGGTATCTATTGAGTCAAAATACAAACGTATAAAAAAATATATTTTATGGGGCTTACAACGTCTGCTCTACAAATCTTGTAAAATAATAGGCAACATGTGGATGCACATGTAACCCGTGGCATGTGCATGCGCAAGCTGCACATTATACATGCATGCATACGTACATATATATATATATAGAGAGAGAGAGAGAAAGAGAGAGAGGTGCAGTGGGTTTGACTTAAGCCAACAATGCTTTTAAACTTGAAATATGCATTTTTTTTTCCATTTTTCTGAGAAATATAAATGATATCAGAATTTTTTTCACTTATTGATGATTTATTTTACTTGTACGACGTGTGTTTACAATAAAGGATAGTAAATATATAAAAATCAAGTTATATGTTAAGATTCAATGTAAAAATATATTATAAAAATTTAATACTTCAACTCCTATCTTCTCTCTTCTCCAATTTAGGCATTCCATGCACCTTAATGAAAATTATATACAACCGCTAATTTCTTGGATATGGTTCAGCATTAGACCAAAGCCCATGGACTAAGGGCCCAGTTTTGGAACTTCTCACTTTCCAAAGTCAGTGGGTAAGCCGGCCCGTAGGAGCTGATTCTCAGTGGATCATTCCAAAGTTTGTGACCCAAATTCTTCTACTGTAATTGGATTTACAGACCTAAATAGGGGAAAGGAAATTTAGAAACCAAACTCCTAATATAAGTTTTTTTTTTTTTGTTAGAAATTAAACGACAAGTAATTTTTGAACATATATGTATCCATTTTTTTTCCATATTCCAATTCAACTGAAGGATTTGGAATAAGTTATGCATATTATTTTCTAACCCCTCTCCTTTCTCTGTTTCTTTTCCCTCATAATCCAAATTCCAAAAGCTGATCATTCCTTGAAAATTCTAGTAGAAGCGGACTTCAATGTGCTGGCTCAGATGATTGTTGGCCGGCGGCCCAGTTAAAAAATAAGTGTGTTTCTCTCATAAATAGAATTGAATTTTGGCTTCGTAGAGAGGGGCAAATTGAAATCATACAGATTTACAGAGAAGCAAGTAGGTGTACAGATAAACTGACTAAAATAAGACTATCCCAGGAACTTGGTGTGAAGGTTTGGACTTACTCCACTAGTCTAAGTCAAGAGGGGTTATGCCATGTTAATTTTATAAGAGTCTGGACTCCTCAGAATCCTTGTATCTATTTTCTTTTTCTTTTTTTTTTTAATTAGACTTTAGCCCTCCATATCCATTAGTACAGAAAAAAAATTTCAATATTTGGGCTACTTCTATCGTTCAACGGCCCAAATGGTTCATTTCTCCTATCAAAGCTACAGGGCTTTAACAGGTAACAATAGATTTTTCATATTCTCAACTTTGTCTGTCAAAGGTCAAGTTAGGGTAAAAAATTTCTGTTTAAGTCCAAATATGTTTGAATATGTTTTTTTTTTTTTATTTATAAAAATAATACTAAAATTAAATATTTTATTAAATTATTATTACTATTAAGATAAAATAACAATGTATTACTGTAGTAAACATAATATTAAAAATTAATGTTAATAAAAAAATTCTAAAATTCAAAATAGGTGTAAATTGGACATATCCTAGACACGTGCTACTATATATGGAGATTAGGATGGAGTTGGGCTAGACAAGCCTAAAAGAGAGCCAGTAACTTCTGGTGGAGAGAAAAGCAAGAATCTCAAGTGTGCAAAATGCTACAAGAATAAAATAGTCTACCTCTCACGGCTGGTGATCAAATTCGTGATCAGTACTAGAGTCGGTATAAATTTTAATTTCACAAACTTAACAGATATATATAACTCAAAATTAACTAAACTAAAACTTCATATAAAATCAAAAATTAAATTAAATTAAATTTAAATCTCAATTAATCTATTAGTACAATAGCAGAAAACTACCTGTAGTTAAATTGAGCTAATTAAAAAACTTAAGAATCCAAAATCTAATAGAAAACTGAAATCAAATAATCAACTTTTACAATTAAGAAAGAAAACAACACGAACATTGGATTCTTCTTAAGTAGCAAGATCCGACGGAATATTAAACTCTGAATCTAAAAAATAATAAGAGGTGAGTCGACAGGCCTAGTGAACAATAACATGCATCTATAAGAATAAGATACATGTATAATAGAAATAATAGATAACTTTTTAGAGAACATAATTTAACAATTATCCAGAATTCTAGAGAGTTCATGATTCAAAATAGAACAGAAATTAGGCAACGACCTCATAGTCTGCCGATAATAGAAATCAGGCAGCGACATCTTAGTTTACTAATATACAGATATACAAGTCTCTCATGTCGTCCTAACATGGTAATTTAGTACCACCCTTACTAACTGGGGATACAATTCAAAGTGCACTCATCTAACACCTACTATCGTTAGTTATAGTGTTCTAACAATCTGAAACTCTCTTAAAACAGTTTTTCAGAAGTAAACAAAAATAGTTTAACAGGATTTTGTATTTATAGATATAAACAGAATCGAAAATCAATAACAAATAGTTTTGTCCAAAACAATTTTAATTCAGCTTTAAGCATTTACAACAAATTTAATTCAATTTTCGAAGCAAGCACATCAAAACAATAAATCATATAAAAATTAGAATTTTAACAAATATAGAAAACAGTAATACTCATATATACATATTATTACTCACAGAACCGATGAAAATCGAGCAATCCGATTTCTGGTGATATACGAGCTCAACAAGAACTATACAAAAAATCTAAAATGAATGATTAAGAACCCTAATTCAATAGTTTAAGGCTTAAACTAGATGTATTAACCCTAAACTAGCATTTAACTAGTTGGTTTAAGTGATAAACTAACCTATTATGCCTTTAACCTGAAGTGAATCAGTGGTTAATCCCCTGAACCGCTGTTTTTTTGATTTTCCTATTTTTTATTCATTTATTTATTTTGTAATCTGAATCCAGGATCTAGATTTGCTTCTAAAGACCAAATCCAAATACCTAACTTGGTCCAACCTGTTCAGTCCAAAACCATAGGCCCAACCCAGAAACTAAAAGTCCTTAGCCTAGTGATCAAGTGCTCAACCTAACCCTGGGCCCAGATTTAAAAGCCCAAAACTTTCAACCTAGACCCAACTCTTTGAGCTGGTTCACTCGTAGACCCAGACCCTTCATGGGTCTTTTCTTTTCCATCCAAATTTCCTAGAAAACCCGAATCTCTCAAAAAAGTTAAATCAAAGAAATTACCTCAAAATTTCTTCCCAATTCTACAATTTAACCTTGCGATGGTGGTCAAAATGGATAGGCGATGATGGCACGATGGTTGACTAGCCGGGAACAGCCTCAATGAACTCAATTTTTGTTTTTGTTTTAGTGTTTTGTATTCTTTACCATCATTGCACATATATATAGCCAAATTTCTAGCCAATCTCCTCTGATTTACTCGAATTTGATAGCTATAGCTGCAAAATCCGAAGGTTAAAGATAAACTAAAAATCCAGTTTTTTCTGATATTTTTGATTTGGCCCCCAAACTCTCGATTATGTGCAAATCTAGTCTCTGAGAGTCTATTATTTCCATTTGGGCCTTGAAAGTTTCAATTTGTTCAATTGTGTCCCTTATCCTTTCAATTGAGTCCTGAAACTTTGTATTTCTTTTAATTAAGCCCCTCAAAATTTAAATTTTCTTTAATTAACCCTAAAATCAGGGGTATTACAATCTCCTATCTTAAAAAAATTTGGTTCTCGAATTTAAAATATCAGAATAATAACTAATCTTATGTCTCAAACAGATAGGGATACATTGCACAAATTGTTTCCTCTGATTTACTCTACCCAATTTACATAGGCCTAGATCTAAATTTCAAACAAAGTAGCACTCAAACAAGTTAGAAAGTAAATAAAAATTGAGTTTAGGGGTATTTTCACAAAAGCATTTCTCAAATTCGACACAGATTTGGTTCCACCTAGAGTTGATTTTGGGTTGGAGTTAGTTCTAATCAGGACAAGTTTGGATTTGCGCCTCATTGGCCCCCTCAAAGGTGGAACTATAAAGGGTTTACATTAAAACATTTTCCACAACAGATTCTTTTGTGCTTGTTGTCTCTATTTCATGCACGGAATAGTAACATTGTGAACAAAATATTTTGCAAGTGGAAGCACCAGAAATACCAGAACATTTTATGAACTTCTTTGTTCCAATTGTATACCATTTTCTATTTTTTATTTTCTATTTACAAAATCAAAATACTATCTAAAAAATCCAAAGAGAGCCCATAGGTCTTTACATTTGATAAAGATGAGTTTAACATTCAAATGGATGAATGTAGTAGTATCTGATATTTGTTAGGATGTGTAAGTTATAACGCGATCATTCTATATCAATACATATCCCAAACCCATTTTAGAAGTGTCATAGTATGCTAAGAATCCTCCCAATCTTAAGTGCAATGCCAAAACTAGCCTAGAGGTCAAGCGGTTTTTAAGTCTTTGAAAACTCTCCTCACAAGCATCAGATCATTGGAACTTTACTTTCTTCTATGTCAATTTGGTTAGAGGCATAGCAATCTTAAAGAAGTCTTGACAAATCGATGATAGTTCCCAACTATGCTGAGAAAGTTACAGATCTCAATAACAAATTTAGGTCTAGGCCACTACCGTACTACTTGAGTCTTATTTTTCTCAACTATGATCTCTTTCTTGGAAACCACGTGCCCAAAAAAAGCTACTCTATTTAGCTAGAACTTACACCTTGAAAATTTTATATATAAGTGATACTCCCTCAAAGTCTATAACACCTCTCGTAAGTGCAACTGATGCTCCTCTTTACTCTTAGAGTACACTTAGACGTCATTAATAAAAAAAATTATGAATTGATCTAGGAATTACTTAAACATTCAATTCATCAGATCCATGAAAGCATTTAGAGCATTAGTAAAGTCAAAAAAATATCACCAAAAATTCATAGTGGCTGTACCGTATCTTGAAAGCAGTCATCAGAGTATCCTTGTGTCTAATTCTCAACTTGTGGTACCCTGATCATCAATCTTTGAAAAACACATCGCCATTCAAGATACACAGTTGCATACTTCCATCTTTCTTTTTTACGAACAATACTAGAGTACTCCAATGAGACATACTCAGTCGAATAAAACCCTTACTCAAAAAATCTTCCAATTGTTCTTTCAACTCTTTGAGCTTTATCGGTGCTATACGGTAAGGAAGTATGGAAATCAACTGTGTCAAGAACTAAGTCGATACAAAATTCAATTTCTCGCTTAGGAGGAATATCAAGCTAGTTGGTAGGTAATACATCAGCACACTTGTTAACAACTGGAACTTCCTCTATGTTAAGCTTTATAACTTGGGTGTCTCTAATCAAAGCCAAAAATCCTTGACATCATCTAGATAGCAAATGCCTAACCCTCATATAAGATATCACTCAAACAAGGAGTAAGCTGTAATCACCCTAGAACATAAGTGGTGGCTTATCATGTATCTCGAATCTCACTGTCTTGGTATGGCAATCTAAGGTGACATAACAAAAGATTAATTAATCTATACCCAAGATCACATTGAAGTTAGTAATGTTTAGGATAATCAAATTAACTGCAAACTCTTTATCCATCACCTTGACTAAACAAGACTTATACACCTGCATAACCAGAACATGCTCTCCTATAAGGGTAGTCACAAAATAGGCTACTCCAAAATAATAGATGAAAAGTCAAATTGAGTAGCAAAATTTGGGGATACATAAGATCAAATAGTGCACATGCATCGAAAGAGCATGTTATGATCATACCTGTCACTACTGCGTTGGACGCCTAGGCATCTTGCCTAGTCAAAGCATATATGTGTGATTGACCTCTCCCAAGTTGGTTGCATCCTCTACCACTAGAGCCTCGTCCTTGTGCTCGAAGGAATCAATGAAGCTGTTCTGTCAAATTGTCCCGCTATTTGATCATTTTGGTGTAGACAGTCCTTAATCTTATACCTAAGATTACCTCATCGATAACAAGCACCGCTCTCCCTCCGATACTATCCCCGATGTTTACTTCTGCATGTACAACAAATAAGATCATCACGATTATGTGGTGCAGAACTATACTACTTAGACTCCACCACATTCTTACCCTCCATAACCGATATAGAGATAGTTGTAGATAGTCATCCAGAATGCGCTAGCTTGATCTATGAAGTATGCTGATGGCTTTGGAGTCCTGATCCTTTACTTGCACTGCCATTGAAGGATCCTGAAGCCCTGGCTTTTTTCCTCGTCTTCCTAATTGCCCTTTGTTTAATTCCTCTTTTTTCAATGGCTTGTGTAGCATTTATAACCTCGACATATGTATACTTACCCATATGTCGTGCTAAGACTAGAAATAGAGGTTCCGCCAATCCCAAATTAATCTTTTGGTTTTTAATTTCTCATTAGTCACTAAATGTGTGACGTAACGAGAAAGTTGGTTAAACCTCACATCGTAATTAAGAACATTCATACTAGATATCTGTCTAAGAGACTCAAACTCTAGTACTAGCTTATCTCTATTATTTTCGGTCAGGAGCCTATCATGAATGTAGTAACAATTTTCTCCCATGTCATTGGCGTCACATCTCTAAATCTCCTAGATAACATGGTCTTATACTAAGATCAATCCAGATCATGCAATCTACAAGCTGCTAGTTCTATGGATCTAGGGTTAAATCACTTTATCACCTCAAATATAATCTCCATCTGATCAATAAACTGCTATGAATCCTTTGAGTATCTTATCGAGAAAAAGCAGGTGACTTAAATTTGAGGAAATCCTGCATCTAGGCTCAAGACTAGCCTCACGTTGTTGTCGTCCTGAAGGTACTAGCATGGCCTCAATACTTGCTTAAAACTCAGGCCTACCATGTGGTGTGACTAACTCAGCTCCGTGATATCCCTGTCCTATACTCACCTGAACTCCTTGTCCCGTACCTGAGAAAATCTTTTGAACTTTCAAGGTAAGGGTTTGTTAACCATTCTACTGAACATCCTGTCTCTTGGCGCCCAATGTTCATATGAGTCCCTACTCGTCCTTGATCAAGTAATCTCTCCATTAGAACTACCATCATCTACTACAAACCAGTCATGCTTGCCATCATAGTCTACTACATACCCTTAATCCCTTGCATGACTTCAACTACTTAGTTGGAGACATCAAAAAGTCGTGTAACCTCCTTTGGTTCTGTTGGCCTAACTTGGCTGGTCGTCCTCTTATAACCTCTTCTTCTACCTCTTGTTCCACCTTGGGCCCTTCCCTTATGTTGGTATAGAAGGTGGTATCTCATGCAAAATCTAAGGAGAAAGTGACATGTTTGGTGTTGTCTCTGTTATCACCGATCACTCATTCTTGAGATTGTAAATAGGGTTCTCGTACGGAGGATACATTTATTGAGAGATTTCAAACAGAATACAAAACGACAAGAATAAGAATGAATGCAAGATAGATTAACAATCAAAATCAAAAGAACTCCTAATCACTCTTTCATAGTGTCTCAATTATGAAAATGGCCAGCTCACAATCATAATTAGGACTGTATAAACGAACGGCTACTCCATCAACCATAGATAGCTTTGAGCTTTGATGCCAACTCTGTCATGATCTAGGAATTGGATTCGTGATTAGTACTAATTTTAATATAAATTCCAACCTTACAAGCTTAACAAATATACGTAACTCAGAGTTAACAAAACCAAAACCTCATATATAATTGGAAACAAAATTAAATATAAGTATATCAACAAAAAACCTATTTATAGTCAAATAGAGCTGATTAAAAATCCCAAGAATCCAAAATCTAACACAACTAAAATTAAATGACTAACTTTTATGACAAGAAAGAAAACAACAGGAACAATAAACTCTTCTCAAGTAGCAAGATCTGACAGAATATCGAATTCTGAATCTAAAAATAATAAGGGGTGAGTCAATAGACCTACTAAATAATAACATGCATCTATTAGAATAAAGGACAGGTATAACAAATGTAACAGATGACTTTTCAAAAAATAGAATTTAACAATTAACCAGAATTTTAGGAAGTTCATGATCCAGAACATAACAAAAATTAGGTGGTGACCTCATAATCTAGTGATAACAGAAATTAGGTGACGACATCTTAGTGTGTCAATATATAGATATACAGATCTTCCATATCGGCCTAACATGGTAATCTAGTACCATCACTGCTAACTTAGGAAATGGTTTAGAGTGCAATTAGTCTAACTCCTACTATAGTTAGTTACAATGTTCTAACAATCCGAATCTCCCTTAAAATAATTTTTCATAAATAAATGTAAATAATTTAACAGGATTTTCTATTTATAGATATAAACATAATTGAAAGTCAATAACATATAGTTTTTTTCAAAATAATTTTAAAAATTATATACATGTCCCTTGTTAAGTATTTATAATAAATTTAATTCAATTTTTGAAGCAAACGCATCAAAATAATAAATCATATAAAAATTAGAATTTTAACATATATGGAAAACATTAATACTCATAAATAAATATTATTATTACACATAAAACTGATGGGAGTAGAGCGATCTGATTTTGGTGATATATGGGCTCGACAAGAACCGTACAAAGAATTTGAAATCATAAAAATAATAAAATATCTTATTTTAAGTTTTTAATGCATTTAAGAATCGAATAATTATTAATTTTCAATTAAAACCCAAGTAAAATTCTAGATTTTTGTGTCTAAAACTTGTATTGGGTCTACTAAAGTCCTGATCAGATCAAATAAATCATGAATCGAGTACTAAAGTCTTGAACCAATCTCATAAAATATAAAATCAATTTATTTAACCACTAAACCAATTATTAAAGTATTAAACCGGTTTGAATAGGTCACTAGAGTGTTGAACCGGACATGAATCAGCCACTAGGTTACTGAACTAGCCTTGAACCAGCCTGTAAAGCTTTGAACCGGCCCTAAACCGTCTTGTAATGTACAGAGCCGACCTTATAACTCACTGAACTAGCTGTATTTGCACTAAATCGACTTTATTTATGTAGAGAACTAGTTTGAAATCTATTGAACCAGACATAAAACACACAGAACCGGTCTACTTATATACAAAACAATCTTTAATTCACTGAACCAATCTAATATGTCATGGAACTGGTGATTAAAAAACTAATTCAATGGTTTTAGGCTTAAACCGGATGTATTAACCGTAAACTAGCATTAAACCAATTGGTTTAAGTGTTAAATTAACCTATTACGTCTTGAACCAGGAGTGAACTAATGGTTAATCCCCTGAACCAGCCAAATTTTCCAAATTTTCTATTATTTATTCATTTATTTATTTTCTAATCTTGATCCAGGATCTGGATCTACTTTTGAAACCCAAACCTGAACACCTAACCCGGTCTAACCCGTTTGGTCAAGCCTATAGGCCTAACCCAAAAACCAAAAACCATTAACCTAGTCAATCAAGGGATCGCCCCTAAACCCAAGCCCAGATCCAAAAAGCCTAAAACCCTCAGCCAAGACCTAGCTCTTTGACCTAGTTCACTTGCTGACCCGGACCCTTCTCGAGTGTGTTCTTCTCCACTCGAATAGCCTAGAAAACCTAAATCACCCAAATAAGTTAAGTCAAAAATATTACCTCAAAATTTCTTCCCGATTCTGCAATTTAACCTTATAATGGTGGTTGGAATGGACAGACGATGATGGCATGATGGTTGATTGGTCGGGAACAGTCTTGATTGACTCAATTTTTGATTGAAGCTCAGTCAATAATGATGGGCAAAAGCTAGAGGAATTTTGAAAATTAAGAATCGATTTGAAGAAATTGTTTTGGCGTTTTGTTTTTTCACTGACGTTGCACATATATATAGCCAAATTTCGAGCCAATCTCCTCTGATTTGCTTGAATTTGATAACTTCGGCTGCAGAATCAGAAGGTTAAAGATAAACCAAAAATTCAATTTTCTAATATTTTTGATTTGGCCCCCAAACTCTTGATTATGTGCAAATCTAGTTCTTGAGTATTATTTTCATTTGGGACCCCAAAAGTTTCAATTTGTTCAATTGTATCCCTTATCCTTTCAATTAACTCATAAAAATTTGTATTTCTTTCAATTAAGCCCTCAAATTTTTAATTTTCTTTAATTAACCCAAAATTAGTGGTATTATATAAAAAATAAAAAGAGAAAATTAACAAATTAGACAGTTTGGTGAAATTAATGAGTTAGGTGGTCAAAATATAAAATATTTCTATTATGGGTCAAAAAGAAAAAAAATTGTTGATTAAATATATTTATATTTTGAAGTTATCCCTCTTATTACAATTGTTATTCAAGTTCAGAAAAAAAAAATCCATTAATGATATTTGTATTCTCAAATTATCTCTCTTATTACAACTGTTACAAATATGAATATGTATAATTATAAATATGAATCTATCCCTCTTATTACAACCGTTACAAATATAAATTTGTATAATTACAAATATAAATATGTGTAATTATAAATATAAATCTGTATAATTATAAGTATGTGTCTGTGTAGTTATTTTAAGATTTCTAAATACACCGATACATATTTATAATTACACAAATTCATATTTGTAATATGTAGATTTATACTCGTGACAATTATAGTTGTTATTTGAAAATATAAATATTCTTCACTTATATTTTTTTCAAACCTAAATGAAAATGTTTTATATTTTAACTATTCAAGTAATTAAAATTATAAAACTATCCTCATCAGTAATTTTGCCAAAACAAAATATTTTCATTTTGGGTGGTTACTTTTCTATTACCAATTTATTTTCATAATAAAGACCGGATCACATTCATGCAGTTGCAATCAAGGAAGCTCAAATAACGAATATTTTCAAACAACTATATAATATTTATATTTGTTTTGTTTGCATTGAAAAAATAGTAGTGAAGGTGAGAGATGGAATAGGAGCCAAATATAAAAAATGAAAGATTTTGGACTAATTATCAAATTTTTGTAAACATAAAAAGTGATATTTACCTCTGTTAAAAAAAAAAGGACATACATTTCCAGTCCTGTCCTGCTTCCACTTTTAACTTCTCCATTCTTTATCACTCCATACTCTCCAACTTCCAGACTTCATTTCTATCTCAATGACACGTTCCCCATTATTGAGATGGATTATAAAATTTACAGCGGACTATTTTTTTTTTGTTTTGGGGGGGGGGGGGGGGGGGTGGTGGTTGGTGTTAAAAGAGCAGACCAATTCTAGTTTGAGGGTTTAACCCTCGGTTGGAAGATCTGATTTCTTTTCTTTTCTTTTTTTTTTTTTTTTCTAAAAGCCGGGGTTTAGCCAATCTGTGTTTTAAGTAGGGGATTAATTTGCCCTCTGCATCCTTTTTCCAGATCTGTTTTTAACTCCTTAATCCTCCATCCATCAGTGCTAAATCTGCTTCTATTTCTCGCTTTTCACTCTTTACTCAAGTGGGATTTGACTGCTTTTTGCGTCAAATTTGCTTCCTCTGCTTTTAAATCTGCCGTTGATCGTCAAAATCAATGGTTACTTGAAAGGCACTTGTGACAGCGGTAATAAAGGACAAGGAGAAATAACTTGCCATACGAGAAGTTCATGACAGTCGAAGAAGGAGATGCGATGGCAGTAGAAGAAAGCAGAACAAGAAGAAAACAAAAATAGAAAGTTATCGATGAAGAGCAGATTTTAACAAACCCAGTTTGCATCAAATAGGCCTTAAGCGGTTCACGGGGTAGGATGGCAATGAATTAACAAATGAAGAGATACTTGGTTCTTAAAATTATGAATCAAGGGGTCAAATTAAGAGCTTGAAATTGTGAAGGCCCATATATGTAATTTAGGCTCAGCTAAACCAAGGAAAGGGTTGCCTTTGACATTTTGTGCTGTGAACTTAAAATGATTCGCGATCAAATCCAGTCTTATATTAAGGTTTCTTAGTTTGTTTTTATAAGGTTTATGGTCCTTTTCTCCTCCTCCTTCCCTTTTTCTTTTACCAAATAATAATATAAATTTTATTTTTGTAAAAGTTTTATAAATGTTGGTAACCCCTTCCCAAATCTTTCACTTTCCTGTTTCTATTTTTCATTTATTTAAAAATAAACAAAATAAGTGTAAAAAAAAATTACTAGGTATAGCATGTTGGTTAATTATCAAATTTTTATTCTGTAATAGTTTTGACTGGATGAATAAATGTCACATTCTTTTGACCAGATCATTGACCAATGCCCGGAACATGGTATTTGTGGTTCAGTTTGTTATTCAAATTCAAATTAAATCATATTTTACGTTTTATAATTTTTATAAATTAAACTAAACTATAGTTTACGGTTTGGTTCTATTTCAAATTATGGTACGTGATTTACAAAATAAAATATATTAAATTCATTATTTGTATAAAAATTTTAATAGAATTTTTCTAAAAATTAATCATCTATCAAAATGTTTAGCTTAATAAATTTATTATTTATTAATTAATTATAATAGTTATACATTTTATAATAAATATATTTATATTATTTTATAAAATTTTACTATTACTAATAGAAATTATATTCTAAAAAAATTAATTATTAAAATAAATATAAATATAAAAGATAACAAAAAATATATATAATTAAATAATAAAAATATATTATATATATAAAAATAAAATTTTTAATTATATATATAAATTATATAATTTAATTTAATTTATACGATTTATTTAAATATAAAATTTAAATTAAATTATATTTTATAATTTGATTTAATTTTATAAAATTTGATTAATTTATATAATATAATCAATTTAATTTAGTCTGCGGAACACCTCTTACCCGTAGCCCAATGGCCAAACCATCTCCCCCGCCTTTTCCAGAATGTGCCAATGACTTCTTCTCGTGTGCTGACGCTGGAAGTGAAAGACGATGGAACTTTGTTTGCCGTCCACTTTCCGGCCACCGGAATATTCCCGGCTTCGCCGGGAATATGGCACCTGCATTCTCAGACAAAGTCCGAGTAAGTTGCGGGTTGTCGCCTCCCGAGGACTTCCTTGAAGATAACAGCCAGGAAAAGGACAGTGATCGAAGGCGTCAGCGACGAGATGAATGCGATCGCGTCGCAGAACTTGGCCTTTGCTCCCGCTCGCAGGCGCGTTCGATCGGCCTTCACTGAAGTTCAGCAGCAGCTAGATCATTGCTTATTCAAGGTTTGTCTCTGCTCCCGATTCCCATTCGATTGTGTGAATTGAAATTTATTGAAGTTCCGGTGTTGATTTTCAACTCGATTTAAGTTTTTATTTTTCTTTGTTGTGCCACGATATGGTGCAGATGGCTCCTCCTGGGATCAGAGAGGAAGAGGTATGTCATGTTATTTCTGAAACCTTTCCTGAGCATATGATCTCGGTGGATTTTAATATATGTTATATTCATGTCTCGATTTGTGGCTGAGAAATTACTAAAATAGAGCTGATGCTCAGTTGAATTGACTTTATATTTGCTGAGAAATGTAGTTGCGTAAATAATAATCAAAACAAAGTTACTGTTTTTCTTTTGGTTTCTCGGCAACCGAATTGTAAGCTTGACAAAGTGATTCATTATTTTTTACTTAATTTAATTGCTGATGAATTTCTTTATGGGCATGTAGTGGTATGAGAGGAATTCAAAAGGACAGGAAATTTTTTGCAAAAGTTGGTTGCCAAAACCAGGTGTTCGGATTAAAGGTGCCTTGTGTTTTTTGTCATGGATATGGTGATACATGCACTTTCTTCTTTGAAGGTCTGTGATTAGGTTTTTTCATCGTAATCTTTTCTAGAATTACATTGATGTTGAGATGGTAATAGCACTTGATATATCAGCACAAGTGGGCCAACTCTAATGACATAGAGAGTATTTTGGGCTTCAGGTATTGCCAAGCATATTGCTGCTTCTGGTTATGGCATTTATGCTGTCGATCATCCGGGTTTTGGCTTATCTGAAGGCTTGCATGGTTACATCCCAAGCTTTGATGGTATAGTTGACAATGTTATTGAACAGTACACAAAAATTAAAGGTGTGTCTTAGAAACTACCTCTTAGTATACGTTCACAAATTGTTGCCATCATTCACAATGACTTTTAATATGCTTTTTAGAAAACAATATTCAGTAGTGTGACTCAACACTTTTTTCCTTTTTTTTTATTTTATTAATCTCAAAGAAAATAAACATTGTTCTTATAAACTTGGAGGATCATTCAGGATAAACATTCCTGATGAAACCATAAGAGGGATTTCTTCTCCATTTCAATATTGACCTGCAACTTTGAATTATTAGATTATGCATTTTTTTTTCATATGAACTTGTATTGCTGCTTACAGGTAGACCTGAAGTGAGAGGGCTGCCTCGCTTTTTATTAGGCCAGTCCATGGGAGGAGCTGTGGCTCTCAAAGTCCATCTAAAAGAACCACGTGATTGGGATGGAATCGTGCTTGTAGCCCAATGTGTAAGGTAAACCTCTTTAGAAGTTGTGAGGAATGCCATAAATTTCTGTTGAACTTGTGTGAATCTCATGAGATCCTCTATACCTGGTTCTACCATGTAATTAGTCAAATACGTGCATTCTTCCATAGGCCACATTGTTTGAATAGATTATTTTGCCATTCTTGACTTTTAGCAATATTCAAATTTCTTGAAATATTGAACGAAAGATCGTGATATATTAATATACTTCTTGTACCTTGCTACTTTGAATTCATGGCTTGAAAAACTTGACTGAATAAACATTGGTATAAATGATTAAGTTTGGAGCAGATTTGGCTTGAACTTGACTTGAAGCATTCATAGCATTTGAACACCTATGGGTTAAATGAATCTTCTTTTTGGATTTATCTAGGATGGACATTCTTATTGGATTTTCCATATATAGTTTAACTGGTAAAGATGGTTAGGGCATCTCTACTTTTAATAAATTCTCTATAATGAAATTTCTCTTCCTATTCCATGTTTGATATATTTGTGTACTATCTAAATGCTTAGTATACAATAAGATTTCTGCATCAGGTTTCTTCAAATGAAGTGTTTTTTGTACAGTGAGTATGATTTCTTTTAATATTTGATAATTATCCTGGGCAACCAAAATTTTGTATTTGCAATGTAATTATACTTTTAGTAATAAAAATTTGTTGACCTTGTCTTGCTGACAAGATTTCAGAGGACGTGACTCCACCAGAACTTGTTGTCAAGGGCATAACATATTTATCTAAAGTTATGCCAAAAGCAAAGCTTGTACCACAGAAAGATCTAGCTGAGCTTGCGTTCAGAGAGTTAAAGAAAAGGAAAATGGTATGTTCTTTGTTTATTATTATGCATACATGACTTCATTGATAATTGGTAAGGAGACCATTTTTCTCCTTTAGTTTGAGAAAACAATGGGATTCTTTCTGAAAATTGATGTGTGTTCTTCCAGATCTTATAAACCCAGTATGAGCACTTTAAAAACCAACTCAGGGTATAGGAGAAATGCAAAAATGTATACTGGCTGGTTTACAGTTTGATGCCCCTGACGCTCATGTTATGTCACTGATGACAAGCATGCATTTCCTCTAAATTCATGTCATTTTCTCTACTTGATTATCCTTCATATCTAAACAAAAAACATTGCTTTCCCACAGAATAAGCTACTCTTTGGTTTTGAGGTTTTGAATAACAGGATTTTTTACTGCCCTCATTTTAGAGCTCATACCTGCAGGCTTTTGCACCATCATAGCATTTTTGCTAGGTCTTTAAGAATATTGATTGATGCGTCGCTTGCAGCTGGGAAAAAATTGAATGCCTTAGAAGAATGGCCATGCATGGGACATGAGGATCCAAGAAAAGTCACTATGTATTTGTAAATGAAATGCCTATTTCAGCTTCTCTGCGAAATCTGGAATACTGTGTTCCTATCCATTGTAAATTTTCCTTTAACAGACAGACGCTTTCTTACCTACATTAGTTCCAATCAGTTGACATATTCACCACCCTAACCTAAGGTGCAATAGCAGAATTGGTTTCGAATAGTTTCAAATTCCATGCCCTTTCCTCTCTTGCTGCTTGTGAATATTCTAATAGCAGTACTCAGACTGTAAAATAGTGATGAAGGTAATTCATATTGAATATAGCAGGAAATGAAACATCAGTGAACTTTCTAAAAATTTTATGACTCTGGGCAAGAGAATTGGAGGTAGACTACATGGATGATTTTGTTTTAGAGGACAAGACATAAGGTGAGAAGGATGCATTAATTATTATGAAAGTATGTTGGGCAGCAAACATGCTTGACTTTTTGATGAGAAACACACTCTATAGACCTGTGCAATTTAACATCTGAGGAACCAGCGGCTGGCATTAAGGAAACTTGATGTCCAATGACAAGAGTGCTCTAATTAGATTTCACACCTCAAATTGATATCTTTATTTTCTAGGAAATATTTCTCAGTTGCTTCATCTCTCTTAGGCTCCTTACAATGTCATATGCTACTCTGATCCAATGCGCTTGAAGACTGCCGAGGAGCTTTTGAAGACTACAAAGTATATTGAATCAAATGTGGAGAAGGTTAGTTTACATATATCATTCTTTTCTCAACCAGTCCTTTTTATAATCGCCCTCTTCCTCTTGTTATCTTTACTACTAGGGGTACCTTAGGTTCCACGATGAAATTAAGGGTCTATGTGGATTTGAATTCTGTCTACTGTTTTCTGTTATTGGTTTTGTTGAAACCTACCTGTATTGTTTCCATGTTGTTCCTTTTCTGGGTGGAAATGGTTTCTGAGAATTCTGAAACCAACTTAATGTTTTCAGGTATCTTCTCCATTGCTTATTCTTCACGGAGCTGCTGATAAAGTGACGGATCCCTTGGTGAGCCAGTTTCTGTATGAGAAATCTTCGAGCAAGGACAAGACTCTAAAGATCTATGAAGATGGTTATCACTGTATTTTGGAAGGGGAACCTGATGACAGAATACTTACAGTTCTTAATGATATTATTTCGTGGCTTGACTCCAGGTGCTCAATTAAACGATAGTCATTCATTTATACCACGAAAAGTTCCTCCATTGTTGTAATTGGCTCCTATAATGGGGTTTTCCAGTTGTTCTTTGTCCTAATTAGAGTCACCTATCTATTTTTCTGCTTACTATCTTTGGCTGAAGTTGCTTTTGTTTTCTTTTCTTGGTTCCCTTCCATAAAAAAGCTATGTAATGAACTAAGCATAAAACAGTGACAATAATAATTTCTTTTAGCAACGGATTTTAGCCGTTCATTGCTTTGGTGAACTGGTGTATTGTCTTGGCGGATTAATATGGTGGCCCCGCTTCATTGCCACTCTGTCAGGTATATTTAGGAACCAGAATGTGATACATTATTTATGCAAACAGATAGCTCAAAAGGCTGGCTTGAACGGATTATATATGTAATTAGAACTTAATTTGTTTTAAATAAACTAATTTCTTATGGATATAATTTAAAAATCTATGATATTTTTTTTATTATAATTAAACATATCAAACAACATGCAGAGAGCATTACACCCTAGCCAAACCAAGGAGGCAAAGACATTTTATCTTTACCTAAACTCCAATTTTACTGATTTAATTCGTGAGCAAACCATTCTTATTTCTCTCTGTTTTTGTTTTCTTTTCTCCTGCATTTTACATGCTTTTCGTGAAGAGGCCTGGGGTTGGAAATAGGGACGTCAACAGATAGCAATCCAACGAAACCGGCTTGTAGAAACAAAGAAATTGATGGCTGGATTATTTCTACGTGCAGCCTGAACTGCTTTTTTCTCTTTTGGTGGTCTTCAAGGCTTGACCTGTGCTTATTTATTATGTCCCCGAAAAAAAGAACCGCCATGGAAAGGAAAAATTGCAGAAATAAGTGCACATTAAAAAAATGGTCATTCGTTAGAATTGTTTGGCTTAATCCACTGAAGACAGGCTGTTAATAGACATGAAAATTAACATTAACTAGTGCCATTATTGGTGCAACTCAGGATGCCAATATTACCCTATATAGTAAAACCATCACAGGGAAAAAAAAAAGAAAAAAAAGGGGGGGGAGAGAGAGAGAGAGAGAGAGAGAGGAGGAGGAGGAGGATTGTTTTACGGAAAACCCTTCTCAAAGAAGTGTATGCGGAAGCTCTCTTTTATCAGAGCCAGGTTTCGATCCTGGGACCTGTGGGTTATGGGCCCACCACGCTTCCGCTGCGCCACTCTGATTTTTGCTGAGCTTGTTTGTTCACAAGTCTAATTGTACCAAATTTTGGAGCGTATTCTTCTCCCTAGACTGCCGTTTCTTGCGTCAACAATCGCAGAGATCGAGATTTTCGACGTTTCATTGCAGAGGCCATCCTCCCAATCCCGGCGTGGATGTCGCTTTTGAACCAGCTCTTCAACAGAGGCCTTCTCGGCGCTAAGTGGTTAGTTGCACCTTAGCTGTGCTCACCTTATTTTCAGTTCCTTAATCAATATGGTAGAACCCCCAGTTTGGTTTGACTGATTTTTCTCTGATCTCATTTAACATTACTCGACTCTTGTTATATATCCATTATTTGATCACTGGAGGTTGTCCTTCTGATTGTGAGCTCACATTCAAGATCGAATTTTTAAGTTAGGCAGATGCAATCCGATGAACGGCTTGTACCCTGTTCGGTTCTCTCTCTTCTACGTGTGCACACTCATTATATTCTTAGATTTTGTGGATGAAGTATACTATTTTTGCTGAGGAAGTACTTTATTAAAATTCATTTTTATAGTCCTTGTTAAAATTATTCCGTCATTTTGACGACTCTTTCTTGTCCTTCCTGTTGATTCTGGTTACTTGCTTTCGTAGTAAAACGTGCTTGAACTTGGCAATCTCGCGGATCAAATTGCTGCAAAACAGAAGAGATGTGCAGCTCAAGCTTATGCGCAAGGAGATAGCCCAGTTTCTAAACGCTGGCCAAGAAGCCATTGCTCGAATACGGGTGCTTTTTCATCCAATTTTACACTTTCTTGCTGTCGCTTGTGAATTGTCAGACGTATACCTACTATTTTGTGTGTCTAAACTGATTTAGGTGGAGCATGTTATAAGAGAGGAAAACATATGGGCTGCATATGAAATCTTGGAGATGTTCTGTGAATTCATTCTTGCGCGTGTACCCATTCTTGAAAGCCAGAGGTAGTTGAACTTATCGCTGCTATTGAATTTTATATTATAAAAACTTTGTTTCTTATGTTGGATCTTCCATAGACTTCATATAGCATAGCACTTGCAATCTTTAAAATTTGGTCCATGCGTGGTTATACTCTTACAAACAATAATCTGCTTCATTTCTCATGGCCTTTTTTTTCCTTGAAAATATTGCCTAGGTAGCAGTTTATGGTATGAAATTTTAGCAATATTTTATAGTCGCTGGTTATGTTTAGGGCTACAACAAGCCCTATTGAGCCAACCCAAACCGCTGTGCTGAACTTGGTTTATTTATCAGTATAACTCATCAATCTGGTTTCAAGCTACATTTATTGATTCTTAGCTATGAACAAATATGTCATTTATTGCCGAAAAAAACCTTAGTGTTTATTTTCTTGTAGACTTTGAGTTACCTAATCAGGCCTAGAAAGTATAGACATGATATTTTGTGTATGTTTTCTGTGTCCACCATGTGTCTACATTGAATACTTAAGAGAAATGCTGAGATACATGTTGAACACATCAATGGAGCATGTCTATTTTCTGTTTTCTATTTCCCTTTTTCTTATTTATATTTTACAGTCTTGTGACAAGTACATGTCTGTCCGAAACACTCATGTGTCTTTACGTTAAACATGATTTAGCTTTTGTCAAAGCTGCACAGAAATATTAAATTCGAGTAATGGCCATCTTATGTGATTATGAAGGATGTGATTGTTATGGTTTCAAATTCTCGAGAGTTACTATCTGTGATTCTTTCACTCAAGAATATATTTTTTCTCTTCTGATGTGCTTTCTCGTAATTGTCAAGTAGGCATTTCCATATTTGTATCCATGCTTCTTAGATTCAAGCAAGCTTCACCCTTTGTTATTGAAAGGAAATTAAATAAATTCAAGTTCAGCAATTCTCTTTTGATTCTCAAGAAGTTTGCTCATGCTTCAATTAATATGTAAAAATTTTGTTTAATAGTTATTGCAAATATTGTTTTATTGACTGGTGCTTGTCTTTCATGTTTTAGGATTAATTAGGGCACCAAAATCTAGACTCAAAAGATTGGAAGTACCTTTTTGGAATGCATTATGCCATACAATCCACTAGCTTCATCGCAACAACAATTACTTTCATTTTGAAAATATTGTTCAAGAAGCATGATAAATGTTAGCACTAGTTGCCATTGATGTAGATTGTGTCAATTTAAGAAATTTTGTTTCTCACCCCACTCAGTTAAGCTTTTCACAAAGAGATGCATGAATGCTATGTCTCTGCTCTGCACTGCTCTGTTATATGGCATATCTTCAGTTAAACCATATCAGCTCAGTCTTCCTTTATATTTTGATGCTAGTCAATATTGGTCTACTGTGTTCTCTATTTTAACTATAAAATTAACTAGTGTTGCTTGTCCTAATTGGAGCACTCATAAGTCTATTTTTATATGTCTAAACCATCTTAACCTGTTTTCTGTTAGTATATCCTTAATAGATGCAACTTTTATCACTTTGCAAGTGAATGCACCCTCCAGTTGAATAAAATGGAACTTTGTTATGAGCTAACTGAAGTTTAATGCTTGAAAGTGCTCTTTCTCTGTTATGTTCTTTAGAAATGCTCATTAGTTGCCTTCTAGTGTTGATTGATTTGTCTGTGGCTGATGCTGATTTGCAGTGTTCAGTGGATCACAGAATGTAAGCTATCATGTTTTCTTTTTCATCTTTCCCCTTGGTTTCAGTTTATTGCCAGAGGCATGCATCAAGAATTAGAAATGTGTTGGCAACCCCGAAATCATCTTTTCAATGTTGAAATCCAATTTTGCCTTGAAGAACCCAGCCTGTTATATTGCAAAACTTGGTCTTTTTAAAAGATGATAAACAAAAGAACTAAACTCTCATGGAACCAAAGTAAGGAAGATATGTGTATCTTGAAAGGAAATGAGGTTGCATGATGAGAAAAATAAATAAAACCCTTGCTTTTTCTCACAACTGCTCTGCCCTCTTTTCTTTTCTTTGTTTCACTTTTTCTAATATCACACTTTTTCGCACAATTACTATTACCAAATGAGTCTATTAGCTCTCCCATTCTAGTTCAGAACTACTAAGGAGGGTCCTACCTAAAGCTATTATCTTTTGGAAATTTAAAGCTCAAAATTGAGCTTTGAAAATAAATAATAAATTGTGGAATGTTTGTTATTACCAGTTGACAGCCACCTGCTAAATGCCCAATTAACATCCTGCCTTGGCTGAGTCAAAAAGAAAGTTTGTTGGAAAGGTCATATGAGTACTCCCACTAACTAGAAGTTTGGTAGATTTCTTCCAAAATACTCTCGCTCTCTCTCTCTCCGGGTCAATTGGTGTTGGAAAAACCTTAATGAACTGCATTCCAGAGTCCTAAATTTTATTACTTTGATGAGTTTCATGATTGGGAGATTCAAGTGTTATTATATGTGCACTCCTGAAGTTTTACACAGCATTCATCCATGTACCATGGGCAGATTTTTTTTTTTTTTTTTTTTTTTTTTTTAATACTTTTGCACCCATGTTTTGAATGGCCGGCACATAAACCACCAATTAGGAGATTTGCATGCATGACAATTTTTGGTCATATCTTTTTCCATGTGACAGGGAGTGTCCAACAGATTTGCGTGAGGCTGTTGCAAGCATAATCTTTGCAGCTCCCAGATGTTCAGATTTACCCGACTTGTTGCAAGTCAGGAATTTATTTGCTGCAAAATATGGAAAGGAGTTTATAGCAGCTGCATCTGAGCTTCAACCTGATACCAGTGTCAACCGAACAGTTAATTGGCTCTAGAACGCATGCTTACATATATGTTCATTACAGATACATGGAGCAATGATTACTGTGAAACAAACTTTCTGATTTCTTCTGTTTAATTCTTTTATAATTTTTTCTATAGATAATTGAGAAACTTTCTGTCAGTGCTCCATCTGCTGAAGTAAAGCTCAAGGTTCTGAAGGATATTGCACAAGAGTACAATGTGGAGTGGGATTCCTCCAAAACTGAAGCAGAATTTAGTAAAAAGCCTGAGGATCTGCTGGTAATTTCTGTCATTTGTTTTAGATGTTTTATATAAATATTCATAGAATATTTTCCCATAACGATGGATCGAAGCTGTAATAGTTACTCAAATGACCTCAGTGTCATGGGTTCAAATCACATGTCCAGGTGTTTAAGCAAGAATAAATCAGTTTGATTATTGGATATTTATGTTATTTTTGGTCATTTTAATTTGTTCTAGTTATAAATCTAATGAGCATAAAAATTGGGAAATTTAATTTTTTGCCATGTCTATGTCCTAATTTTCTTGAAGTTGGTACATGCTTCTTAGGTCTTTGCCCTTGTAGGGGTTAATATATATATATATATATATATATCGCCACATGCACTAGCCTGCCATTTTTGTTATTCTATAATCACCAGCCACTTCTGATGAGAACACAAATTTGTCTTGGTTAGTTGTTATTCTCAGTGTAGCACTTTATTCCCACAACCCAGGTTGGGTTGGAGGTCATCAGTGTTGCTGATTATGGTAAGAGTTCAGTGGAACTGGTTTTACAACTTGTCTTTTTCTGGAATTACTCGTCTTTTATATTTGTATTAAATTACATGGACTCTTCTGCGTCATGATGTATCCAAGTGACACTTGTATAAACATGAGATACATGTTTCTGGATGTTCTCCATCATGTCTGTGTTCCATAATTTGAGTTCATGGCATAAATGAGCATATAGCTTTTATATGCATGAAATACTTCATAACACCTTCTAAACAGCATGTTATTCTATAACATATGAGAAAATAGTGAAAGACTAATATATTCTTCTGTGTCCTGGCCTTGAGGATTAGATGGAATCCAATGTTGGGCATGAATCTACATCTGACACCTGTATCTTAGCCCATGTTGGCGTGGTGTGTTAACATAGAATCGTAAAAGCCTGTCCGTTTTTCGTGTATTCATCTTTGTCCTAGATATTAAAACACACAACACCCAACATGCGCACTAGTGCATACACAGGGAAAGGACTTGAGCTATAGCCTTCAGTGTTTGGTTAATCAGTCATAAGTTATTCATCATCAATCATGGGGAAACTGATGTATTCTTTGATATCACATGACTTGCGTGGTTATGGTAGCATGTGATTTATGGGAATGCTTAATGTATGATTTTTTGGAAAATGAAAAACTCATCATCCTTCTGGCCTTGATTCTTTCTGCCACATTAAATACATTCATATATTCAATCACGGCCTTTTAATTTGTTCTGCAGAATGGACCAAAGCAAGTATCTGGCAGCACAACACTTTATCAAGCTCCATCCAAACAGGGCCCTACTGAACACACCCTTCTGTATGAAACACACCCTTCTGTATCTGCACAGAAGAAAGAACTGTCCGAATGTCACCAATCTCAGAGTCCTAGCAGTATCCCATCCTCATTTGATCAGGAAGGAACGGGATCACTAATTAAGAATGATAAAGCAACAACTGTTAGTGATTTAAGAAACGAACAACAGCCACAATCATGTGATGTGTTGGAGCAAGCCCGTGCTGCTTTAGCTGCTGCAGAGCGTGCAACAGCCGCTGCCCGTGCAGCTGCCCAATTGGTGAATGTTAAAATTAGCACACACAAACTTGAGGAACAGAATAGTTAGAAATGCTAAATAAGGTGATTATGCTTCAACAAAGTATTGTGATTTCACTGCAACTGCATCTCCCATACAGAGGAAGCTGGAAACAGGAAAGAAAGAAATCTGTTCCCTTTGTCCGCAGAAACTGTACATCCCAGATTGAACTATTCAACTATGCTGTTGTATCATTTATTGTGTGGTTATTTGAAAAGTCCTTGGCGGCAGAACGTGGTATATATAAATCATGTAGGCAATCTTTGGCAAAATACAGGACTGGCGTTACTTATGTTATTTGATTAAAATATGAACTTGCATCCTCAACTATTGCACTAATTGAATCTAAAACCTGCGTCTCTGTACTCATTTTATGCACTAATTGTAACTAGATATCTTTATATATTGGAGTTGCATGGAGGATACTTTGGCAACAAGTCAAGAAAACTCAATGCCATGTGCGGTCTTCGCCTTTTATCTAGCAGTAAGTAGGGTGGGATTATGCTACTTCTATAGAAAAAACCATCACTATGATCCTTCAATGACTTTTATCTTCACATTCTATGCGGCCCTGTTTGGATTTGTATGCTATTTTTTATTTTTCAGTGTTTAGGCAAACAGAAAACACTGAAAATCTTGAAAACTCTTTTTTTTTGGTATAGTTTTCGTTTGGAGCAACAGTAGATTATGTAAATTTTGAAAGCAGAATTTTATATTTGCTTTTAGATATATGGGTTTGTATTCTAAAGCCCTCGTGGAAAGCAGTTTACCAAACAACCAGCCAAATAGGGTTTTGTTTTCAAAAATAAATCCAGACAGTTTCAGAACCAGAGGAAGTACAAGGTGCGTATTGAACTTGTTTGAATAGGGGTTATACCTAGAGTTAATTTAAGAAGCTTTTCAGGGCTATGAAAAGGAAGTACCAAAGTCCATGTCCTGCTAAGCAGGTAACACATACGGGACGTGCTCAGCTTGTTTCAGTCCTTTGAATTTATGTAGGCCAGCCCACGAGTACCACTGTACCTGAATATATTGCACTGGGCACTCACACTTTTAAATTGCTACTTTGGATAAAATAGCTTTTGGGTCAACCCATTCCTTCCTATTAAGCATGGTATTTACAACCTAAAAAGAAGAGAAACAGGATTATCCTGCACGTAGTATACTGATTGGATTAAGTAAATTTTTTAAATTATATTAGTCTATCAATTGGATTTTTAACAAAATGACGAGTGATGTGTGCTCTGTGTGTGTGTGTGTGTGTGTGTGTGTGTTTAGTTTGGTTATAAAGAAGTGTGCAAGCCTTGAGATGGAAACAAGACGAATTGAAACCTCTCAGTAGAAGGCTCACCCGCTTGGCTAAATTTATATTAACATGTGACAGTTACATTTTAAATTAAATGCAATTTAGAACTACATTAAAATATCTATTAGAGTATCTTGATTGATTTAGATTGTGGAATTAATGTAGCTAGAACCGCCAACTTTTCCACTGTAGGGAAGGAGAAAAGGAAGTAGGAAAATAAGCACGAAAATTGCTACCCTAAAAAAAAAATCAAAAACAAAAAGGGAGTCTGCCTGTGTTGAGAAGGATATAGAGCTGGAAAATGATGAGTGCCTTGCCAAATTTGCATGCAAAGAGAGAAAATTATAACTTTTCTCCCTTGTTTCATTTCTTTTTTCACCTGCCAATGTCTCTCTAAGGATCAAGGAGAGGTTTCCTCGCTAAAGCATCTGGTATGACTATTCCTTGAGCTACAAAAACAACTATTCTCTACTTTTCATGCTGCTAACGCATACAACCGAATCAACTGGGGATCTGGGTGTCATGGTATGGTCATTGCCATCGAGTTAAAAGAATTTCCTTCCTTTACTTTTTTTTTCTATATTCTCCTGATGGAAAAAGAATATTTTGTACTCTTTACTGTGCCCTCTCTCACGCGGTTGATTCCATCCATATGCGAGAAAAAAACTTATAAAGAGTTTAAATTTGGTATCTCCCTTTTCTATAATGAAAAAAAGTTGAGCAAGCACAAAAGGAACCTAGACCTAGCGTAAATAGATAAGTCAATAAACTAAACATGCATGATCCTAGCCAAAAGCATACAACATATTCGGTGAAGAAGGCTATGGGGAACAACAGCTAAAAGCCACAATTTTACTCGATCCGAACCGATTATGGATACTATAAAATAAAGATAGGGATGGATTTGAAAACTTTTGTAAAATTTTATCCAGAGACGGAAATTATAATATCTAACTTATTCCGTAATTGGTATATTATATTATATATTTATATATTAAAACTTACACTTAAGTGATATTTTTTTGTGAATTTAGTTTGTTAAGTAATAATATTTGAACCATAATTTATTTAGTTTGAAAAATATTGGGATATAATTTTAATATTTTTGTTATTTTTGAGGATTATGAATTATTTATCTCCTCATTGTTTTAAAAAAAAATGAATTATGTTCAAATGTGTATACAAATTTGGGGACAAATATAATATTATTTGATAGAAACGAGGATGAGGACAAGAATGTGAACAGATTTATTAAGCAGGATGTATATAGATACATTTGTATTCACTCTCTACCTATTACCATTTCTACTAAGCAATGAGAAATGATTTTATATATATGTATATATATATATATATATATACATACACATACACATTATAGGCCTAAGTTAATAAGAGTTTTAGGCTGGGGAGGTGGAAGAGGGTTCCTAGTTAAACCCATGACTTCAGATTAATTTTACAAGTGTTATGCTATTTTAGCAAAACTCGGGGTTGGAAACCCCTTTTATCTGATTGGACTTAATATTAATAGATTTGTTATTTACTAATTTTATCTAGTTTTGATTCACAATCTTTATTGACCAAAAAATGAGCCAAGAATTATATCTAGTGTACTTTATCTTGAAATAAAAATGATTCGCAATCTTTATTGACCAAAAAATGAGCCAAGAATTAGATCTAGTCTACTTTATCTTGAAATAAAAATGATATCTGATGTAATTTATCATATTTCTAAAAATCTATAAATATTGTTGTAAAAAATGTTATCATCAGTTGAAAATAATATTATTATAACTCTCTTTCCAATGGACATGGAAAAAAGATTCTCATAGCTGAATCATGGAAATTCTATCATTTTATTTGCTTTATTTTTATTTTATTTAATTTAGTCTTATCAATATTTAAGGTATTTTGTATTTGTGTCCTTAATGTAGCTAAAGGAAATTAGTTTTTGAATTTTTTTTGTTTTTTGGTAGTCTGGTTTTACCTGAATACAACTGTAAATGCCTATGGTCTGTAACAGACAAAAACCAGAATATTTAATTACTTTTGGGTATTTCCCTTAGCACCCATCTGTGAATTATGGCAAACCCCGAATTGTATGACATGGCACGCCATGACTGGCCGGGGGGACAAACAGAGAACAACCAATGAACAAGAGTAGTACTAGTGCCATGACAAGAATTAAATTTCATGTGATATTTTTATCAGTTGGAACCAAAATGCATGCATGCTCTAGTCTTGTTGCTTTCTCCGATACCCGACCTATATCCTCCCCCTCCCCTCTGATCATCACACAGCTATCCTCTAGGTTATATATATCTGATAGTGATATTAATTTTATTTCTCTTCTTAAATTTGAGTGTGATACATCCCTTTTCAGTGCAGGCATACCCATCGTCACAGACACGTCTGTTTATCTCAATACATACAAACTCACGCTTCTCAATATCCCTTTTCATGCAACTCAATCCCACGTCTGTTTCACTAAAGACACCTACCATTACATGAAACTTCAGCGAACTCTTGTGTATGTAGCAGGCCGTACACGATCACATTCAGATCTGGTGAGAGAAATTTAAAGAGCGAGTCCTGTTCATTTGCATACTTCCATGTATATGGGATTTGAACCCTAAGAAATGGAGACCTTCATTTTGTTCCCCATTATTAACTAATACTGTTCTTGTCCATGGATGGTTGAAAAACTGATTTAGTCACGTCCGGTTTCAGTCTCTTTTAAATGAAATTTTAAAACATTTTGAGGGGTAAAATAAAATTTTTTAAGTTTTAGACTTACTCTTGCAATCCATCAAAATACACCTCTCAATTCCATTTCTGCATGAAACATGAAGGATCTAAAGCCATATGGGTGGAGGGCACTTCTTATTGGGCACTAATATTTTTTTTGTCTGATATTTTGGGCTTACATCTTTGTTTCTTTTCTAAATTAAAAAGCCTAAAAAATCATAATTTTAAAAATTTTAACTTATGACCATACATAAATACATACATACGTGTGTGTGTGTGTGTGTGCGTGTGTGTGTGTGTGGCCATGACCTTTAGATTGGCAATTTGAAGTTGGGGTATGCTAAAAACTGTAAGTAATGAGTTTGTGAAAAAGATATGTCGGTAGTTAAGAGAGGAGAACTAAAGCGGGCAGAAGAGAACAAAAACCAATAAAGATAAGCAGCTAGCTGTACGTACAAGTTGCAGAAGCACGCAGTGCAGATGGATGATACATGATCATGATGATGATCACATATGTATGTATTAAGCTTCAAAGAAGACTCAACCGCGTGATCTCCTCTTCGAACCCACATTGATTTTGCAGGGGATGAAGAGTCGTTTTCGTCTTGAATTTCGTTTTCACACGGTCATATTTCCATTGGTCAGTCCTAGATCTTCGCTTCTTTTTCTTCCCTTTATTGTTTAACTGCGAACCACCTTTCTATACAGTTATTATCTACTTATTTGCGGATGGCAAAAGGATTTAAGTTATTACTACATGCGTGATGGTCTTCGATGGCATCTCATGCCATGCATAAGTTTTTTTGAAAAAAAAAAAAAAAATTATGTATAAATAAAAGCATCAGCCAGCGTATACATAGATGGTAGTTGTAGATTAGGTCAAGACTCAAGAGGGCCATTGACCTATGGTCGATAGAGTCTAATTCTTTTCATACTTTTTTATTTCTTGGGGGAAGGCGGATTCTAATTGTATTGCAATGTTTGCAAATAAAACGATGAAGCAGAGCTTAATAACCACGTTTATTTTGGGTTAAAAATTATTAATACTTTCAACAATATATAAGCAACTAAAGATAATCAGCTTGTGGCACAAACAACGTTTTGTTTTAGTCATCCTTATGCTCTTCATCTTAATTCTTTATGTAATAGAATGTGTCACAGTTTCTCATTGGATTATTGTCATTTAGCCTCATATTCTGATGTCTTGTTTCCAAAAAATCATAAGAAAATAGATGCTATTTCTTTTCCCTTTATGTTTATCCATTTTGATGTTTGAGGTCTTGCACGTGTTGACTCTAGATAGGGCTATTCTTGTTTCAAGACGTTTTATTTATTGGTGATTTCTCTTGTTGTACTTCTTTTTCTATTTACTTGAATTAGAATATGTATTTTTGTGTGTACATTTCATTTTCTTCCAATAGAGCTCAAGGCATGGCTCATAATAGAAGGGAATGAGTACACATGATTCATTGAGCCTAGTCCATGTTATAGTTCTAAAACTAATTAATTGAGTTGAGTTTTTCTAATCCACCACATAATATTTTTTTTATTTTTTTATTTTAGTTTCATTACATGATGTTAGGAGAACAGCATGACTGTGTGGTTCATATCTTTTCCTGGTTAATTATTTCTTTTCCCTTTTTTTCCCCTTTCTTTTGGGTTTTGTTAATCAGTAATTGCGTTGTCGTTTTGTCCATGCAAATGCCATAACTTGGATTTCTTTCTGCCGATGTTGTTCTATCCACAACGGTTTTCATTGGTCCAAGACTATTTCGTCTCATGTCAGATGCCCCTTCTTATATCTTCCCCAATCAAGCTCAATAACCCGCTTCTCTCTTTACTCAACTTCAATAAGAGACGAAAGTGTCACCCAATTGATGTCAAGTGCAGATCACCACAAGAGATCTTGAGCATGTGATTGATGCTCGTTTCTACCTGCCAAAACAACTTCAGTATCAAGTGAAGAAGCTGACAAACCAAGTCATACACCAAAGTATATGATTGAAGATAGAATGTAAAAGGCTAAATAATTTGCACTTTATTGTTTTCCGCTCAAAAGATATAAAAAAAAAAAGGCAATATTTTGGTAGAGGAAAAAATGCAAAAATAAGTATTACCCTACGCTCCATGCTCATCAATCTTGAGGGAAGCATTTGAAATGAGATATGGGATTAAGTGTATTCAAACGTTATCATAATTTTAGAGCTAAAAGAGATTAGGATAGTTAAAAAGGGATTATTTTTTGTAATTATTTGGTGAAGAAAATTATATTTTTTTATTTTTCGGACTTCGTTTTTGTTACTTCAACCCTAATGCATTTTCAATGGTGCTTCACCCTAAAGAGAGAAAAAAAAAATTATGCAAATAATCATTGCATTGACTGGAATTGGAATAAACTCCCCCAAGTTACTTAAATAGAATAAATTTGAAATTAAACAAGAAGGGTCAAGCCCAAACCAACGTTACAACACTGTAGCAAATGTTTTCAGGTTAGTACCCTAACCGAGCCTAAGCCAATTTCTTCACAACCAATAGGAACTCATGTGAATCGCACGTGATCCTACTATGACAGGACTCAGCTACACTTAGATGCTTCCTATCTTGAGCCCTTTTACCCAGATATGTACTTTTATTAATTACTTAATTTCTAGGACTACATGTCACCCCTTTAAAATCTTTTTTTTCCATTTAGGACATGGGTCAAGATTCTTAAGCATGGCTAGGGCCAAACCTAGTCCATGGGGTAGTCTCCCCTCAAAATTTGGGCCTTTGCAAACACTCAAGGCATGGTTTATTGAGTCCTTTTTTTTTTCTTTGGTCATAAAAAACGTGCCTACTGAGTGTTGACAGAGATACCTTGAAATCTAAAAGAATTAAAAAGTTATAAGCTAAAAAAGTTTTTGGGCGGCCGATAGGAGTAGGGTTAGAAGATGCTGTTACTGACTTCTATGGGTGCTTCACTCTCTCCATTTCTTTCATTAATTAATAGGGATTGGAGAATGGAGTGGGAGTAGAGACTTATCTTTCTTTATTTTTGATCTTGGAGCCCGATTATTTTAGCTAAAAAAAAAAAAGTAAACATGTTTAGGGTTTTTTCTGAAAGAAATGAACAATATATTATTACATGTAGCTAGCTAGGGCTACCCAGGTTGCGCTTTTAGCAATCTTCAGAGAGGCCAGTGAAGTGATTCAACATAAATATATTAGAAAAAATTAATAATTTCACTTGGGTATAAATATTAATTTTTTAAGTAAAGACTGATATTTATTATCTTTTTTTTATATTAATATTCTGAAAAGGTCGATTTCCATTGTGTTGATTACCTTAAATTCCCAGGACAACTGAAAGACAGTTCTGGGATACTCTTCTCTTTTTCTTCTATAAATTCGTACCCGGAAGTAGAATTGGCCTGACATAAAATTCAATAAAATAATTTTTTGTGTTCAAAATTCAAAAAAATAGAGGAAAATGGAAAGTTAGCATGGGCCTCTTCTACTATCTAATTAGGAACCCTTGGAAGGAAGCTGCTGTGCTTTTGAAGACAACAAACCTCTTGATTTGACAAGTCCATAAAAGCATAAATGAAAAGTAAATATATGCATTAGAATTTAGAAGCTCTGAGGAGTAGTACTTATGTCCTTCTTAATTAGCCCTGAACTTGCATGTCTTTTGCTGAAACGTATTTTTTATTTATTTTATTAATAGATGACATGGATGAATTGTAGTTTTTTTTTCTTTTTTACACGCTATGATCACTATAATTTATAAAGAAAAAAAAGAAGTAAGAGAAATTTTGAGAAGTCCAAACAGCGTTAATAAAAATGAATATTTCAATCAATATTTGAAATGGAAAAAGGATGTTCATTAAAATTTGAAAGTAAAGGAATAAGAAAATAAAAAAGAAGAAGGAAAAGGGATGTACATGAAGGTTTGTATTGTTGTTGTAGGCGAGTGTAGTTTATAATTAAGAAGAAAAGTAGGAAGCAGCTTTAAACATTCCTCTACTTGTGCTTGCTACATGTTTAAGCCGAGTCTACACCTCTCATCCCTAGCCGTCCACTTTTGCTGCGGCTTCTGTGTTGCATAAGACATACTCTTAGGAGCAACTTTTTAGCGTCCTTCTGACCGATGGGTAGATGCTCTCTCTCTCTCTCTCTCTCTCTCTCTCTCTCTCTCTCTCTCTCTCTCTCTCTCTCTGTATGTCTTTCTCTCTCCACATGCAGATGGGATCCCAATGAGATGAGATGTAAAATTGAGAAAGGTACGAGAGCCTGTAGGTTGACAATGATCTCTAGGAGAGAAAAGAGGGACTCAACAGGGGACTGCAGCTTCAATAGCTTCTCTGCTAGTGCAACAGTAAATGCTACAGTAAATAAATAGGTCTCCTTGGATGTTTATGAATTGAAACATGACTAGTTTTTGTGCCGTGCAGATACCATTTCTAACCAATCACTTTCGACATTGGCTGCACTATTTTCCTTGAAACTTTATCCCCCCTTTTTTTGGGTAAATTACACTTTTGATATGTTTAGTTTGATTATATTTCGTTTTGGTCCTCATGCTCCCAATTGTAATACATTTAGTTGAATATCAAAATTTCGCATAGGGCCACGTAGTTTTATTTTTTGTATTGTGCTAGTTTGTTGCTGGGTTCTCTGTCTTGGGTATTCCAAATAAACTTTGTCTAATCAATACGATATTCATTTGTTTTCACAAAAGTAAAATATAAATTTGGTCTTATATGGGGATGCTCAAAACCCATCTAAATCAATTAAACTAAATCCAAAATTGATCAAGATTGAAAGAAATCGATTTAATTTAATTTTTAAAATATTAAAATTGATTGATCCAATTCAGCTCAGTTGTCAGCTTTTTTAAAAAAAATAAATAAATTGAACTGATTATAAATATATAAAATTTTATCTTATTTAATATTATATAATATTAAATAATATATATTGTTTAGTGTGTGTGCATGTGTATGTATAAAGTAAAATATATAAACAAAGCCTTAACAAGTCCTCATTTTGAAGTACTATCCTAAGAGATTTTTAATTATATTTAGACTATTTTGATATTAAAAGCCCTTGGAATTATAGAAAACTAGAATAGCTTTATACTATCTTTAATGAGTTTTTTTTATTTAATGAATAAATTTTAATTAATTTTTATTTCAAAAAACTCTAAAATTAATCAAATCAAACTAAATCAAACTAATATAATTACGTTAGATTTTGTTTGGTTTTGAGGCCTTTTTTAGAAAGTCGATTTTTGTCTAAAATTATTAAAAATTGACATTTCTTATTTGATTTGGATAATTCAAACAACTAAATCGAACATATGAACACTCCTAATCTTTTGTACATTTTTAGTGTAACAATCAAAAGATGACTAGTGATAGTAAATTATTGAACTATAATTATTGACTTAAAATACTTAAAAACACATGATTTAATTACAGTTTTAAAGAAATTTATATATTTAATGTCATGTGCTTATACTTTAACGTGAAATTAGATATTACACTGTTGCTTATTTCTTCTTGATTTATAAAAGAGTTATTATTTTGATATTATCTATATCGACTCAAATAATTATAAGTTTTAATAACTTTTTGAGGTAAAACTACTAATTTAAAATTTCTAATTCCATATTTAATGATGATAATTCTAAAAAAAATTTATATATTACAATATCATACATTTAAATTCTAATTTAGACATGAGAAGGTTATATTTTCATTAATAAATCAAAAAGCCAGTTACCAAATTAATTATCCTCTTTGTTTATTTTGTCATATTATTAAAAATATAATATTATAATACCTCGTCACATTGCAAATTTATGCAATATATATGACCCTGTTACGTAGTTTTGTAAGTTAGCTCACACCGAAACCTGAGCTGAAAGTCAAGCTTAACCTAGTGGTGTAGGGCAGTCCTGGGCGCAGGTTAGGGCAAAGCTCTCAGTACTTTTGCCATCACTTCGTTTACTGCCTCCATGATCCAGCTACGTTGATATGCCAAACAAAGTTGAGGCGTTTCCATTAAACCACATACCTGAAATTAAATAAAAGCTTTTTACATACTACATTTATTTCTGTGCACTAGTTCAAATTCAAATGTAAAATTGGGTTTAAGAACATGGGATGTGACTGTTGAATATTAACTACTTCTGGAATCCCAGCCCCCTTCCATCCCCCCCCCCACCACAATTTGGTGGAGAAGATTTTTTTACATCTGAATGGAAAAAAATAAAAGAAAATAAAAAATTGTCATGATCTCTTTGCTTGCTTATGAACTTAAGGTGAACATAAGTAAAATTCTATTGAAAAATTAATATAGTATGATTTTTAATCAATAAATATAATAGAGCTTACATATATATATATAATTTGGATTATTTCAAAGATGTTTAATAAGCACTGAACTTAATATTAATTATATTATACATACACACACATACAAAAGAATACTCCACCTCCCATGTGAGAGGCTAAGGATTGAAAATTATATTGGGCATGTTATTTTACTTCCATATTTACTTCCACTGTATCAATAAAAAAGAAAAAAAGAAAGTTATGATATACAAATAAAAAATCCATACATAATATTTTTGTACCAGATAATATGGTATATTAAATATCCATTTTCAAGAATTATATTGGCAGAATGTCAATAGAATGTCAATTTGCCAGCAGTAGTAGGCATGAATATCTGTAGGGGTGTGCAAACTATAATTTTGGTTTGGTTTTTGATATTTTGATTTGATTTTTTGGTTTTTTTGGTTTTAATACTTTTAAAATCAAACCAAACCAATTTAATTATAAACCAAACCAAACCAAACCTAAAATTTTGGTTCGGTTTGGTTTGATTTGATTTTAAGTTTGATTTTTTATTAATTAAAAATATTTTAAAAATTATTTATTTAATTTATTATTGTTAAATATACACGTATATGCATGTATATGTATGTGTGCGTACATGTATATATATATTTGTATATACATACATATATATATACACACATACATAACATATATATATTTATGTGTGTCTATATATATATATGTATGTATACGTGTACACGTAACCCTGTTCACAATTCCAGTCCAGACTGTAAACCGGCCTGGACCAGACCAAACTGGACCAACAATATCCTGTCTAGTCCAATTTTAAATCGTGAAGGTTCGCTGTTTGGTTACGGTTCAGGTTTTTTTGAATCGAAACAAAACCAGAAATGAACCGTGAACTGTGAATCAGAACCGTATACGAACCGTGAACCGAACCATGAATGAACCGAATTATATATGCATAAATATATAAATACATATATTTATGTATTTGTATGTATATATACCTATGTGTGTGTGCACATAGACATACATACACACACACACACACACATAACATATTTTATATATATATATATATCTGTATATATGTATGTATAAATACATATGTGTGCATGTACACACACACATATATACACAGACATACATACACACACGCGCGCGCGCGCGCGCGCACGCATACATAGCATATACGGGTGCGCACGCGTGTACACACACACACACACATATAGGTATATACATATATGCATAAATATATAAATATATACATTTACGTATTTATGTATATATATATATATACATGTGTGTGTACACACTTATTGTGTACATGCACATGTATATATATAAATTTATATATTTATATACAATATAAATATATGTACATGTACATATATTTATATTTGTATGGGTATATAAAATTCATATATATGTATGTATGTATGTATGTTTGTGCGTGAACATACACATATAAGTATATATATGTATGTCCTTATATATATGTATCTATATATTTATATACAATAGAAATATATATACATATATATATTTATATTTATATGAGTAGATAAAATTTAGATAGATATATATATGTATGTATGCATGTATGTATGTCTGTGTGTATATTTACATACATATATAAGTATATATATGTATATATAGATATATAAATATATATATTTATATAAATATATGTAGGTGTGTGTATATATTAATATTTTTTATAAAAAATATTAATAAATTTTAATTTTTGGTTTAAAATGATTTAGTTTAATTTTAAATCAAATCAAACTATAATTTTGAATTATTTTTTTAAATCAAATCAAATCAAACTAAATCTAAAAAAAAAAATCAAACCAAATTTTATAATTTAATTTAATTAATTAATTTGATTTTATACGCCCCTAAATATCTTATTACATATATCTGATTGCATAAACTAAACCAATGGAAAATTAAACAGCCCTCCATCAGAAGCAGGATCCTGCGGAATGGAACCCAATGAGAGAGAAAAGAAAAAGAAAAAAAAAAAGGAAAAGAAGGAACAACAATCTGCACCACGATTGTTCTGAGTACCGGTGCATTTAATGCTGCTTGCAATAACCTAAAATTTTTTATAGGAAAAAAATCTCCTGCATGAAAAGACCAAAACAAAAGTGCCCTTGACAAACCGCAGTGTTCTTGAAGGGTTCAGGTTAGTGACTTTCAGGTAATAGGAGCTTAATAATTTAGTATTTAATAGGTAATTTGGGTCCCATAACGTGCAGAGGAGAGAGGACGGCTCCTCTGTAGTAGAATGGTGCAATAACATTTCATTAATTCAAAATGGATGGTAGTCGGGTGTTTAACAAAGATGGAAACCGAAGCAGTCAATCACATGATTATAGACGTTGTATCCGCTCAGCTTTTGACTTAATGGTTTTATTGCATTGTTTTACTTTAAGAAGAGCTGGGGCACTCACTTCGATTTGTAGATGTTATTCGATGGTACAACGTAATCTGTTAGAAATTTTATGAATTTTTATTCGCAGTGGAGGAGTTATCGAACGTGTTCTTCTTTTAAGAAAACCCTAGTAAGCATGCGTTTGATGAGAATTTGTCGCACAACCAATCAATATGATCATATTTCGAAGAGAGGGAACAAAATGAAAATGAGAAGGTGATATGGCCATGCAAAAGCAATAAATGAAACAATATCCAAAAGCAAAAAGTTGGGGTCTGAAACTTTCAGTTCATATCCAACTCCTTGTCCCACTTGCACCCCATTTCTAGTTTCCCTTTCACGGTGCAAATTAAGTAGACCCCATCCAAACCCTCATCTGCTCCCAGCCAAACTAGCTGATGATCAAGATGTACCTCCCCTCAAAAGCTGTCCCCAGACCTTTAGAAAAACACAAAACTCTCTCTCTCTCTCTCTCTCTCTCTCTCTCTCTCTCGCATAACCCCGTTTGTCCCGTGGTTCCCACCATCTCTCTCACCAGGGGACTAACACTTCCCTTCCCTTAAAACATTTGATCTGAACCCAAGTGGTGCATTGACATGTCCCTACCACCACCGCCGCCAACACTTCCGCCACTGGCGGTGGAAAATGCGGGTCCAACCGGAGCGCCGATGCAGGTATAGTTATTTTCTGGAAGCGGTGCAGCCGCATAGTGGGCGGCGCCTGAGAGAACGTGGCCGACGAAGTAGTCGTTTGGAGGATGGGGATAAGAAACTAGGCGTGAGGGTGAAGTATACATGTACGGTTGATGGGGAGGCGGGGGTGGGGGCGGGGGTGGGGGCGGCAAGATGGTGGTGGAGGATGATCCGGAGAACATTCTTGTCGGGTAAACGGGTCGGAAAGTGAGTGAGGGTTCGCCCATGTTTCCTGCTTGAGGGTAGCCTCCGGATCCGTGTGGGATTTGGCCACTGCAAAGAACACTTGGTGTATTTAAGCGTCTGAACGGGACAAAACAACATTAAACAACAAGGGGAAAGAACAAAAGAAAGATAAAAGATTTTAATTCGGATCTTCTCTTATCAGGATGAGGTCATTTGGGTACGGTACAAGAATGATTTTGAAACATATAATAACCAAAAGACGATGCCTTTGATTTTTAAGAATGTAAATGTCAAATCACCGAGTTTATAACATTCTTGCGGTAAAAATGGAGGTGAAGGTTGAAGGAGAAAAACGAAGACCAAAGAAATTTAAATTTTTTTTCTTTATTTTGTTTTCTGAAAGATACGTGGGTGTTTTCATCCTTGTTTTGGGTTCCATAAAGATAATGAAAATAAGAAAAATGAAGATTATGGGAATGGAAGGGATGAGAGAAGGACAACAAACAGAGATATAATTAAACATACCCTAGGTGATGAGCAGCGAGATTGTCGTTGCTGAAAACCAGCTGGCGAGCCCGGTTCAAGGTTTCAGTCTCCCTCTCTGACCAACCCCCCACAAAACACAAAAATGAAAATCAGATCAAATCGAACTCAAAAAAAAAAAAAAGTAAAAAACACCAACAAACCAAACCAAGATTTTCAGCAGCAACAACAACAACAAACTTCGTTCTTGCGTTCAACAAGACAAGATTGACATGACCGCAGCCTTCATTTATAATTGGCCAATCAATGATTTGATTTGAGCTTACCCTGGCTATCTGGTGTATATAGCTAATTTAAAGAATAATATATCGTTATATTATACTATTTATTTATTTTAAAAGATTTGAGCAGAGGGCTTTGCCTTGGCGATGTCGGTTCATGTGACCCCCAAGGGCTTGAGACTTGCAGAACTTGAGGGAGCAAAACCTACACTCATAGACCTTCCCGCACTCGTCTTTTCCATCCTTGTTTGCGCCGCTTTTCTTTTTCCTCAACCCTGCAGCACAAATCCCCACTACAAAGGGGAAAAAGGGTATATGAAAAGCAAATTTAACTTGATGAGACCTAACTAATCTCTCACACATTCCAAACCCTAATTCCCCTATCACGAATCAACCCGTCCTTTTTCCATTGAAAGCATCAAAACAAACTTGAGTAACGCGATATAATGGAGGACCAAGAGTTTAATTTCTAAAACCATCTCCATTTCAATGACTTATTTCTTTTTCTTTTTTCATTAAAAAAAGAACAAAAACCCTTCTTCTTGTTTTCCCTTAATCATGATGAATCAACACTTCTCCTTTCCCGAGTGATGCATTTAAAGCATCAAAACAAACTTGGCCAAGGAAATAGAAAGCAATAGAACATAAAAAATGATTTCTAAAACCATCTCCATTTTAAAAGCTTACTTCTTATTTTAGAAAAAATGAAATCCCATGTTCTGTTACCTTAAAAATAGAAGAAATTGCGATAAAAACAAGTAGTTGAAGAAAGTAAAGTACCAGCAGATGAAGAGCTGTCTTCAGTGACCTGTTTACCATCTCTGCACGTGAAATCTTCGGGCAAGTTGTTGAGGTCCAAGGGGCTTTCCTCACGTCTCCTGAAAACAAACGTTGCAATTAAAGAGAGACAATGTTAAATTCTGGGTTCAAGGTAGAAGAAAAGAAGATAAGGACCGTGCAGGTGTATGAAGTGTGGTGTTTGTGTGGGGTGAGACCTACATGGGCACCGACACAGAAAGACAGAGAGAAAATGTGAGGTAGAAAATTGATTTTGTGGACGGGGCTGGGGGAGATAACTAAAGCTGGGGAAATTATAAGACTTCAGTTTGAGACTGCAATGTTAGTAGAGAGAGGGGGCTAGTTGAGTGATGGTGAAGAAAAGGAGCTTGAAAGTTCTCTATCAGTTCCTCTGCCAGCCCTCTGGAGACATCTCTCTCTCTCTCTCTCTCTCTCTCTCTCTCTCTCTCTCTCTCTCTCTCCCCTGTTGAAGGAACAAGGGGGAGGGGGGGGGGGCAGTGGGTCTCGTGACTTCAAGAAGAGAACATTTGGTTAGGTTGAGGGCGAGGAATGAGAGGGATGTTGCCTTCTGTTTTTCCATTTTGTTTTTGGAATTTTTTCCCCTTAATTTTGACTTCAAGAGCATTATTTCCAATGACAAATGGAGAGCGCCAGCGTTTATGTGTGCGAGATGACAGAGCTATTTGGCTCCAGGCGTTGTAGGGTTCTTCACAACTCTTATTTTTTGTATATGTTTAGTTATTTCAAAAAAATTCTGACTCTTTTAGATTAAGGGTTTTAGCTATCTGTCAAAAAGTAACATATTATAGTGAAAAAGAGTTCAAAAAATATTTACGTAAAACAAAGAAACCTAAAAACTAATTTTCTAAACAAGAAGCATTTTTAAAGAAATCCTCACATTTCAAAGAATCAGCTTCTCATAAACAAACAAAGAGCATGGACTAAATTTTGTAGTGATAGACCCAAAAAAAAACTGAACTATTCAGTTCATGTCATAACAAAAGAAAATCCTTGTCCGTAGAATGCGCATGTCCTTTGCAAAGTCAGTGGGGGCATTAATGCAGTCCCTGATCAAGTATGCAAGATGACATTTATACCTGGAGGTCGATCAAGACAAAACAATGCCTTACACACACACACACCCCACACACACACACACACTCTGAAGTGAATCAAACTGATCTTCACCATTATTGTGATTTATCTGTATTGAGAAGGGCATGGCAGAGGTCATGATTATGTGGTACTAAGTGTATATATTATGGAATTGTTTCCATCACTTTGCATCTATTAGTGGTACAGTGATCTAGATTGTTGCTTCAATTCAAAAATTGGAAAGCTAGTCAGGAAAACTGATGGGTTGTTTTCTCCTTGGGAGATTGAGGTTGATTGGTCTGGTCTTGCTTTTGTAAGGTCAACATATACGTGCAACTATCAAAGAAATGGTATAAATTAAAATCTTTTCTTATCATACTTTAAATCTTGATTCTTGTGGAGGCAGCATGTGATGAGAGAACGAGGCTCAATAGATAGAAATATTGCTTGAGATACATCTAGTACATAAGATTTTAGTTTTAGAGTTTCTAAACTTAGGAGGAGGTATAATATTTTTTAAAATTAAATTGAAGCTTGAAAACTTTAATCGTTGAGTTACTATTTTCAGAAAGAAAAAATCTTAATTTTTAAAATTAAACTCAAAATATCTTATACCAAATACTTGTTAATTTCTTCTGGGTATTCCAATTAGGTTGTTCATTATTCAACAAAAATTAATTGCTTTACTAAGTTGAATTTTAATGCCCATTGCAAATATTTAGCTTAAAGATGCATTATGCACTACATAATCTAGGCACCATTTTGAATTAGTAGAACAGTCATATTATGTGATCAGAGAGTAACATTATTTGCATAATCACGTAAATACAAAATTAATTATGATCTGGCGGAGCTACGTTGACCCGAGGGTGGGCAAATGCATCCCCTCAATTTTTTTGCAAATTGGGGTTTATACTATAAATTAATTATAGAATGCCCCTCTAATTTTTTTTTAATTGTACATCCACTGGAGAACTGGTATGAATAAGTTAGAAATTCAAATATAACTTCAAAATAAATTCAAAGTTTGGGAGTCAATTAAGAGTTTAAAACAAAAGTATAATAATATTAAAAGACTATTTTAAATGATTGAATTTTCAGGACTAAAACATAAATAATAAAAACTCTTAAACAAAATGATAAATGACACACTAGTTAACTTTCTTTCTCATGCGTCAATTTATCTCCATCTAGAATTCTGAATGCGTGCTTCTATTATGCGTTGATATGCCCTTTGGTTGGCCATTTGTTTACTAATAGCCATTTTGAATCTCTGCTTCTTTTCTAAAATATTTGCTTATTGACACACAAACTATTCATTTTCTGTGACTATAATAATAATGAGAAGTTTTCGATCCATGATAGCCCTTTTGCCTACAACAGCCTCTGCGGTAAGGGCCTATGATATGCTTTGTGACGGCAAAACATAGAGGGGTTTTGTGACGATGAAATATGGAGGGGCTTTGCAACATTGGGACACCACAATGTTGAAAGGCGATGCACCCACTACTTTTAAGATTTAAGATCTCTATTATTACATGATACATTGATATTTGAACATGATATTATATATTACGTAAAATTCTTGAAAGTTACTACTAAAAATTTTGGTTTTAAGTATTTTGAAATAATAATTTACTTTAACAAATTGTTAAATCAATACTTTCGAATCATTATAAATGATATCAAAACAAACAAATTTGAATTTTTTTCAAGTAGTTATATAAATGCATAGTTATTGTTTATGCCTTGGCCTTGATGAATTTCCTTAATAAAGCAAGCTGAGACTTGTTTGAGTACACCTTCTAATTCTGCTAGACAGTGAAAGTATAAATGTGAAAACCTAACCTTTGGAACTTTTCTTTTGCAGCAAGATTAAGCAAGAAAAAGATTTCTCAACGCATGAAATTGGATTAAATCAAGATTGAGGGCAGTGCCCCATATACATATACATATATATATATATAATTTAGGTAACGGAGAGTCTCGCTGTTAAAACGGTGGTTTCAAATTCAAAACATTCACACCCCAAATTGCTTCACTTTCGAAATGACCCTGAAAATGAATCACATGGATAATTAAGGTTTTTTTTTTTTTTTTAAGCTTTTAGATTTTGCATATCTCACTTTTGAAAATAGGTTGTTGAGGGTTTCTCTGACTTTTTTTTTATATTGTAGAAACTTTGAAACTAAAAACAAAAATATGAAAGTTTGCTAAGTTTTTTAAATACAGATAATTTTTACGAGTTATTTTTTTTTTTTTTACATCTGTTCAAAGATCTCCTCATTTCTCGTTATTAACATCTGAAATACGTTTTATAATTTTATTTACTAAAAGAACTAAATAAAACGTTGTTTTCAGTTTTATTTTGTAAACATAAATACAAAAAAAAATTAATGCAATGTTAAGATATATAAGTAGTCCACTGTTTAATATTGAGATATGTAAGAATTTTCAAATATATATTGCTCTAATTAACAACGTTCATATTTATTTTATTTATTTTTATGAAAAAAAGAAAAATAGAATGGGAGAGTGAGGGGGGAACATCATTTTTTGCCACTCTGTATTCCCTTTATTTACCATTTTAGCTCTTTATTTAAAAAAAAAGTAAATAAAATAATTAAATATTATCAAACAAAATAATAAAAGGAAAAAAAAAAAGCAGTAACTAGAGAGAGGAGATAAATTTAAATGAGAGAATATATTAACATTGATTGTTCATATTTTGGTTGGTGTGAAAATTAGAGGAGGTCAAAAAATAATATTTTTATTTGTTAAAACTAAAAAAAATAAATTGTTACAAATAATTGCATTTCTCTTGTGCTCTTTCCATCGACTAATCAGAACCCAGAAAATCACCATTACCTGGTATTTTTCAATCTATAATTTGTAAGTAGAAAACAAAAGGTAATGCAAGGAATTCATATTATTTACTTTTCCAAATCCATTTTTTAAACAAGATATTTTTCCTTTTTTTTTCTCCCTCGGAGCTCAAAAATAAGCTAAGAATCAGTTTGGTTAAGAAGATGACTTTTAACTTTTGTTGTTTGCTTGACCTCCAATGATCTCAAACCATTAGAAGTAAGCTTTTGCTATAAGCTTAGTTTTTAGGACTTGGACAAACAAAAAGGAGTTTGGGGGTTGATTCATCCAAGGCGAGGGTAACTAGGGTGGCTAAAAACAAAGGAAAAGAAAAGGCAAATCTTGTATACCGTGAAGGTCTGTCATCTTTTTCACTGCCCCTATATTAACTGAAAGCCAGTGAGTGCTCTCCAATAATCTTATTAATCTTCGACCAAACAATTCTTCTGCACGCTGTACATTGATGTCTCCTACCCGTTTTAGTAATTTTATGTCTGCTTTATTTTGTCTGATAATTTTATGTAATAACGTGTTTTGCTAGTCCAACAAGCTGCTGCTACTGATGATTTCTCTGGTTTTAAGTGGGTGTTTGGTTACTTTGCCACTTCTTTCTTTTTGTCATTGGCAAAGAAGATCTCAACCTATCTTGGGATGTCGAGAAGTCCATATGAAGGGATCGTTTTTCATTTTTCTTCCTTTTTTTTTTATATAAAAAGGTAAACCGACACTGGTAAAATGTTAAAAGTCCAATGGAATGGGCCCATACTCTGGTTTCCTAGAGGCACCCAATATTAATAAAAGCCCACATGACAAAGCCCAGAAAGATGAGCCCAATTTGGACCGGACTGTAGTTTGTAGTTATTTTTTTTTATCTAATTTACTTTTTTATAATACCTTCCGTAGTATATGCTGTCCCAATGAAAGCCTACAAAGAAAAGAAAGTCATCAATTGAAAGAAATGAGTACAGGGTTTTCCGACAAATGGAAATGGGCCAACAAGAAGGAAAAAAAAAAATTTGATTATATAAAATTTTAATTTAAAATAAATTACGTAAATATAAATTTTATCTGACTTGATCGGTTAAAAGTTTGAATTCAAAAATATATATATACACACACACACATATTACAATATAAAATTTATTTATCAAAGTTTAATTAATAAATTGTTTTTCTTAAAATATAAGTTAAAAATATTTACTTATAAAAATAAAAAAATATGTATATTCATCAATTAAATGTAGTCATTATATATTACCATTAAATCAATATTAAATGTAATATTTGTGATGGATCAAATATAATTATATTACATTTTTAAACTCATAAATTATTTATTAGTTCATTTTTAAAAATTTCTTATTTTGATATAATAATTCAATAATTAGAATTTGAATTATTATTTTGAATATCAAATTTTATTCAAATTTAGATATAATAGTGTTAAGTACACGTATCTTATAGGATTTCGAGTCTAATTTAAATATAGTATATTATTATCAAATTCGAATCCAACTTTATCATGATTTAATTTAAATCTAACATATTAACAATCAAAGAATATTAACAACATGTTTTATACCTATCCAATATTTCATGCCTTTCACTATTTGGCGTGGTCAGAGGGGGTTGTTAAGAGTAATGTGTGTACTATATGATGGGCTTGAGTTCAGTGAGGCAAGGGTTTTAAAATTACTTATGCAACATTAGTGTTAAATAAATCAAAGTAAGAGAATTAATGGGTTTATCATTTACAATTTCAGAAATATATTTCTTTATTTTTTAGATTAAAATTTTAAAAGTATTATTTTTTTAAAATATATTTTAAAAGTGCATATATATATATATTAGTTATTCATATCTTAATTTTGTCATTTTAGTCTCTATATTAGTTTTTTTAATTTATTTTTTTATTTATACTAATATCTAAAATATTAATTTTTTTACACAGGTTCTTGTCTTAGACAAAATGTTCAAAAGAATACAATTTCAAAAATATATCACAAAAATATATGCTAAAAAATAATACATCAATTATCTCTAAAATATTATACGTTAAATATATGTTTTAATTTTAAAAGTACATAATTTTGAGGTGATAAAAGAATAATCCCGGAATATTTCTTTTTATTATTTGAGATTGTTGGTCTCAAGATTAGGGAAGGTCCCGTATCCATTGAAATTTTATTTGATAACTAATGTTTAATATATTGGACCGAAAATTCCATAGCAAAAGAAAAAAAAATTGCCTTATTATTAATTTAAATAAAAGTAAATAAAATAAATCAATATCTTTAATCTAAATCTAATTAAACTTCCCTATTCACTCACATGTACCAAAGTAATATATCTTCATACTCCATGACTACTTATTCGTTCATTATCAATCTAAACTCTTAAATCTTTTCCACAATTTTATCAATTTTAAGCCTGTTTTCAAATTCAAAGGAAGTATGCCAGATGGGAAAGTAGACATTGCTACCGTTTAAGACCCAAAAAGGCCAAAATTACGAAGTTCGGGGGCAAATTAACGCCAATATATAAGTATGAGGGCTTTAAGTGTAATTTAACCACGGTACCCCTATCCGTTAGGCTTGTTGAGTACAGAGCGGTATGCTCGTTGAGACACGCGGAACCCCCATGGTCATGGCTTCCATGCTCTCCCTCTCCTCCGCCACGGTAACCAAAACCCCACCTATCCTCCGTAATTCATCACCGTTCAAGGTACTACCTCGATCTTATTGGCTAACTTTTAATTAATCAACATCCAGATAGTTGTCATTTAAGGACGCCAATGTCACTGTCTTTTTTCCCATTCCTCTGCGCAGGGGAATGCGAGAAATCTCAGGGCCAACTCATGTCCGTTTTCGTCTCTCAAAATTCATCTCAAGGGCACACAGAGTGGTCGGCCACTGGTCGTTGTCAGCCGAGCTTCGCTGGCTTCTGCTCCCGTTGCTGCCCTCGCTAATGTTCGATTTCGGCTCGACAACCTGGGCCCACAACCTGGGTCGAGAAAGAAAGCAAAGAGAAAGGGGAGGGGTATATCTGCAGGACAAGGAGGGAGCTGTGGATTTGGGATGAGAGGTCAGAAATCGAGGTCCGGCCCTGGTGTTCGAAAGGGGTTCGAAGGTGGGCAGATGCCGCTTTATCGTCGAATCCCGAAATTGAGGGGAATTGCTGGAGGTAATTAATGGCTATTTTGCGTAACTCGTGTATGTTGTGCTTGTTTTTGTTTTTTCGCAAGGTTAATTGGTTATTACCTTACGTCAGGTCGCGCGATGCAGCATTTTCATGTGTTTTGGTTATTAACTCATTTGTTTAATTTCACTGTTTATATGAGACGGGATCGGTTTGAATCCTACCAGCTGTTCGTGGAAATGTTCACTGGGTATCTTCCTATTTGATACAAAATGAGTTCATTCTCGTGTAAGGGAATAGGAGGTTGCAGATATGAAATGGGAATAGCACATTTTTAGTCATGGATGTAGCAGCAAAAAGAGAATTTTCGCATAGATACCTTTTGTCCAGTGCACGATTTAATTTTCATTGCTCTAGCTATGATTGTTGAGATGCTTAATTATAGTGTGTCTAGTCTGTATAAATTGATTTTAACCATCATGCTTTATTACTCGGTATAGGTGTTCCACCCAAACCAGCTTTTGTTTTGTTTTCTTTAATTTTGTTCTTTCCTGCTCTGGATTGTAAAGCTTATAATTTATGATGAACCATGAATAGAAACTCCTTTTTTTTTTTTTTTTTTTTTTTAAAATTTTTGCTTCCACCCGAACTTTGGATGACATAAAAAGCACATGCATCTTTATGAGATAATGCAGGAAGTAACAATATCCAACAGAAATTTTACTTATAGAGTGTGCATGCACACGCATTTATATATCAGGTACTTACATATCTTAGGATGATATGTTAGTATCGGTTATTAAAAAAATGCACCTTGTGGTCTGTTGCTTTGAGATTGCAGGAGTCAAGTAAGCCACATAATATTTATAGTGTTTTTCATATGCAAGGCTATAATCCATGAATGAGCAGGGCAATTTTTGTCTCACAGGCTTGTAGTTTAGGCTCTATATTTCTTTGATGTATCTCACATCGGTTAAAATGATAGATTTTAGAACAGGCGAAACTAATTCTGCCATTTTTGCAGTGTAGGTCAGAAACATATTCAGTTTTTCCAGACTTCATGAGCAATTTTTCCTGTTCTTTTGACTCTTAACAAGATTTGTTTTTCCCTTGTGGGGTTTGAGCATTTATGTTTCTAAGTGACAAGAAAAGTATGGTGAACTAATTAATTTCATGAGAATTTTTGCATATATCTGAGGCATGTGTGTGGGCCAAGAGATGAATTTCAAATCCTAGCCTTCAATGATGAAAAATTGTCCACGCTGCTGGACTACACGAAAAACCTTCCTTGCATGAGAAATGATGAGTTAATTATTTTTACTAAGGAGTGTGTATCTGGAGTTGAAGTCAACGATGAATGTCACTAAGTGGCTAGTCTGACAGAATATTTATCTCTTCAAAAGTTAGAAATAGGGCTTTTAGAGTTGAAACTCAGTGGGAACAACGAGAAGGGACTTATTTATGGGTGCCTTCACATTGCATCCCAGGTTAAGGAGGATAGACCATGAATTGCACCCTGTATCTGAAATACCTGAACCTAGAGGCAAAACACCTAAATCTAATCGAGCACACTAGAAGTGTGGAGACATAGGTTGCCACTTGCCACACATCAAGGATCTATGAAGTTTGTCTTCTAGCATGGATTCCTTATCTAAGGCTTATCCTATCAGGCATATGAGCCACTGATTCTGAAAATCTTGTTGGAAAAGCAACTGTGATAATTGTCTTCACCCTCAAAGTGCAGTCTCTACTCTGCAAGTCTTTTGAGGATTGAAGTCTTGAAGTCTTAGAGCAGTATTTGTATCTCGTAAGATGGCTAGATTGGCCAAGCCATGTGGTGGACAAATGTTGAGGGACAAGGGATATGAACAAAGTTCTGAACCAAGCAAATGTTCCTTAATGCCTGGCCTTTCAATGAATCAGTTATAGTCATAAAATTAGCTTTGGAAGATCTTGGCTTGGTTGTCCCAGGTGCCCCTCAAGGCTAACATGTGGTCCCATTCAGGTGACATGATATATGATGCCAGCTGGCACAATGACATTGCTGTATCACCTATAATGAATAACATTCATTTGTTGTGCATTTCAAACACTTACAGGTCTTAGCTTTATGTTTTTCTTGGTCTATTTTTGGAGTGCCAACAATAATATCATCCTGAATTGAATTGGTTATTTTTGCACTCATATTAAAGATTATGATTAAATAATCTACCTGTGAATTGTAGCAACAGACATGTGCTACCTTGCTCTTTATTTAATGTTGTGAGCCACTCTGGTACTCATTAGCTTCATGGCATTTGTTAGACATCTATTGGCACCGCCAATGTCCTCATCTAATGTTTGTGCAGTTTTAAACTCCCAACTTTTTTAGTCCAGTGGATGATAGTTTAGATGCTACCTTAATCACATTTTTTTCTACTATGAAGAATTTAATTTCTCTAGGAAACAACTATTCAATGTTTTTTCACTTGCATAATTGGAGCACTTACTTCCTGAATTGTCCTCTGTTCTGTTTTGGCATTCATTTCAAAAAGTTATATGGAGAAATTATAATTATACAGCTTGGCTCTTCAGCACAGTCAATAAGTTAAAAAAACTCTTAACAGAATAGTGTTGAAATAAAAGAAATGGGAAACGGACAGTGTATTCTTAACTGGAATAGAACTTAATATATATCCATATCAATGGCTGTTAGGGAATTTTATAGTACTATTGCAGTAAAAATGAAAGTTAGAGATGAAATGTGATAATGGCTCAGTCAGTAAGTTAAAAAAACTCTTAATAGAATAGTGTTGAAATAAAAGAAATGGGAAACGGACAGTGTATTCTTAACTGGAATAGAACTTAATATATATCCATATCAATGGCTGTTAGGGAATTTTATAGTACTATTGCAGTAAAAATGGAAGTTAGAGATGAAATGTGATAATGGCTCAGAATAATTTTTGTAGTATGCCACCCTGTATGTTTAATAGATAAATAAATCCAATACTTTAACCCTTAAGAGAGAGGAGAGCTTACTTGATATTCAGTAATACTACTGCTGACAGTCATTATAACATTTGACAAATGATTAGTCCTTCTAGAATTCAGTAACTTTATGCTGGGTTGTCTAGCTTAGGTATATTTTCTCAAATGGATATTTTAAAGAAATTTAATATCAAATTTTTACCTGATGAGGTCCAGTGCATCTAAGTTGTCCCTCTGTTAATCTACTCAGCTATGTTTATAAGTTCTCTCTTTTTCTGCTCGTGCAAGGCATGCATGCTGGTCTACCAAAGTATGTACCAGTGAACTTGAAAGATATAGAAGCTGCTGGATTCCAAGAAGGTGAAGAGGTCTCACTGGAGTCACTGAAGAATAAGGGTTTAATAAATCCATCAGGAAGGGAAAGAACTCTGCCTTTAAAAGTAAGAAAGCAATGACTGCAATTTTCCTTTAAAGTTTATAAACAATAATCATATTTATTTTATGGACATGTCTACTGTTCAAATCTGTTCCAATTTGATGAATATCATGGTAAGAATTTTCTGAATGGTACATGCTTTAGAGATGAAGCTGTCTGCTTATATGTTATGTTCCATCTAGTGTATTAAAGAGGGAGTATTAACTATTGACTACTATAAGTTTTTTGTTTAAACATCATCAAAGCCTCTCAAATGGTGAAACATTGTGCAGAATGGTGTTCTATTTTCCCCTTAGACCTTTTGACAGTAGAGAGTGAGGAACACTTGATGGTTAAATATTACATCTTCATAAAGGATGCCGGACTAAGAAGTGTCATTTTTCTGTTCAAATTAAGTATCATTAGCAGCAAATAATATTTAACATATATAGTGGGAACTTCCTAGTGAGACTAATGACATAATGCACTTGATTTCTTTCTCAGCAATCATGTTGCCTTTCTCACTTATATGAAAAAGAAAATGATGGATTCAGAATACGTGAATTTAGTCAGACCATTGTGTTATACTCTTCTTGGTTGCCCTGGTAAGCTTGTTTATTTCAATAGGCCATGACTGACGGTATTTCTTCAAAAATTTTCAAAATAAGGATTTATGAACTGATCAAGATTTGGTTAATTTGATGTCAGACAACTGAGTTATGAGTTCTATAAACTAGCATGTCAGCCCATTATTTGCCAAACTGTGAAAATAAGGCTCGTTGCTTGAAAAGTATTTAGTGATTCACTTTTCTGAACTTTGGACAGGATCATTAAATCTGAAGCAAAATATATTTTGAAAACACCCAATTGACACTTTCACCCGTAAGTGATCGAGACATTTGCTCTGATAGGTCTTCATCTTGGCCTTTTCACCTGCTACTGTCTTTTGCACCAAGTGGTGTATCCCATATTTAGTTGGAACGTATACATTTTTTAAGTGATCCAATTGAAGTCTGCTTCTTCTTCCAGATCCATGGAAGAATATATATATATATATATATATATCATAGGCAAATAGAATTGTCCTTAAGACCTGAAACCAACCCCAAGTAGAAACTTGGACAGATTATCTTGAAATGGGAGGAAAGAAGAAACAAGAAGAATAAATGTGGATTATATTTTGAAAAATTAATGGATTTGATACAAGGCATATCCATTTGGATGTGTATGAGGGATATTTGTTCAACCAATCTTTATTTAAGTATGTCTAGGAGATCCACGTTCCCTTGACCTTCTGAAAGGGGCAATAGATTCTTGAGGGGTTAAAATGCTTTGAGTCTGGACCTTCTGAAAGGGGCAATAGATTCTTGAGGGGTTAAAATGCTTTGAGTCTGCTTTATAGAGCTGCATGATTCCTCTCTCTTTTGGAAAGCGTCTTTATTTCTTGCTGTTCTTATTTTAACTTTTTCACTTTATTAATACAATGCACTTCCTTTTCTCAGAGAAGATGAGATGTGGCCTTTAGCAAACTACACTTTCCAATAAGAAAGAGGGAAACCTCTCTGATTTGATAATTGAAGGTTCCATATCACTATGCATTATGATAATTCAAGGTTCACCTCTCAAAATTTTTTTTCTCTTGTTGTTGTTGTTGGGGAATGGGAGGAGTGTTTTACAGCTTGAAGACAATGTGTGAAAATTATTAGGTAGTCTATGTGCTGTAACACTCTGAAGAAAAGGCCAAATGCATGACCAAGAAGCATATTGTAATCAAAGATCATATACGCTTACACATCGGCGTAGGTATTTGTGATGTATGTGTTTCTAAGTGCTCTCAAGCCTAAAAATCCATGATGCGGATGAGTTTCATATACTATAGACATTTTTGTAATGTCACTGTAATGAAATAGCCTTTGCAGAATAGAACAGTCTTTAATACATGGAATGGAATACATCTCCCTTTCCATGCTCTACTATTAAAACTTCATGTCTATGATTTAGGACAAACCAGTCAATATAATGAAGTATGTGAATCTATATTCAGATTCTTGGTGATGGAGAACTTAGCGTGAAGCTGAACTTCAAAGCCCGGGCCTTTTCAGCCTCAGCAAGGGAGAAGCTAGAGGCTGCAGGCTGTTCGTTGACAGTGCTACCTGGGCGAAAGAAGTGGGTCAAGCCATCAGTTGCCAAGAACCTTGCTCGTGCGGAAGAATACTTTGCCAAGAAAAGGGCCGCAGCTGACTCGGGTGACGGGTCTTCCTCTTGAGCTGCCTAGGTCAACCAAAGATTCATTGTATTTTACCATGACATTGCCTAGACTTTTCTTGGTGTCCGGAAGGTTAGTTTCTTGTGCCATTAGATCCAATAGATTATTTTTGTTGATTCCTTCAACCGTGTAATGGTCCAAATGGTTGATAAGTACAATTACATCATGATCCGAGGAAATGAGTTGAATTTACTTGCTTTGCACGTCAGCGTAACTTATCCTCCTTGATTACGGATGTCATTATCGGATTGTAGGCAAGGTTGAGCAATTCAATATTTTTTAAATTCTCGATGATAATTTGGAAGTTCTTCTATCAAAGGTGCCATCAGCTGTAAAACCTCTGGAGAAGCTAATCTGGGTGACTTATAAATTGCTTTCCAGACTACATCCCGTTAGCATAAGTTCTATAGGTATCCAAACTCTAAATTAAATTATCACATTTTTTTGTGTGACAAACTACCTGTTATACCCTTTTATTTTGAGATTTTACGGAGCCAACAATCCAACGACTTCGCCCACCAACCATTCTTTATTGTGTCAAAGTTATTTCCTAGCAAAACACTTGCACATCTAGTAAGCCGGCCCAAGTGTCCGCTTATTTAGCATGTCATTTTGACTGATCCTACTGATTATTGAGATTATTAAGAAGGGAAGCACGTGCATTTTTAATTAGCGATTAACGCATCTCCCCGGATAAGCCGATTACGCATGACCAAAATATGGTTTAATGCATCATTATCCGAAGTGTGTGATGAAATGGGCACTCAATCAAGAAAAGCTTTGAATAAGTCTTGTTAGGTTTATGTTCACACTCTCATTCGGCATAAAAAAATAAATTCTTTTAATAAAACAAGTTAATGTCATTGTCAAGGGGGGAGAGACGAGTGCTTTCGCAATTGGGTGGAGTTGCCTGGGCACATCATGGTTGGGTTGTGCCAAACACGTCCTTGTCCAGACTCTGGACAGAAGTTTGTTGGGACATTATGGTCGTAACCACCGAAGTGTATTGCTTGTGTTTCTAATCATCTAAGGCCTAACTTTTGACAACCAAAGATGCCCTGTTCAATGTATGATTTGAAAAGTCTCAAAGGTTAAGTGGACTAGATAGAAGACCCACCACCTCCATAACTAATCAAGATAACCGAGCTTCCGTACCGGAGAAATCTGTGGTATATCGTATTAGCCGGCAATCAACCCTTCATCAAAGGCTTGTCTTCTAGTGAGGGATGTTTGGGCTTTTAAAAATTGAAAAAGGTGCAAGTCATAATTTTGTAGTTTGGAGGAGACATTTGTTGTTCAATTTTTTTAGTTTATGGGTTTAATTTTGAATTTAAAATTTTAAAAAAAATAAAGCGAAAACTCCAAAAATTATGAAATCCGTTTGGTTTTTCTCTAATTTTTCCGTTTCTCTCATTTTTAATAATCTTTTTTAATTTAATATAAATAAGTGTATATATATGTATACATGTATATATAGAGCACCTGTTCAATCTATTGCTTCCTAATTGATTCTTCTGTCCCAATCAAAACCCTTCTACGTGTCAGGATTTGAATAGAGATTGAAAAGTGGGAGAGGCGGGTGGGTTGATTCCATGAAAGGATTTTTGCGGAAAAATGACTCTATCAGCTTATGGGAAGCTAACTAAGATTTGGGGGTGGCAGTTTGAATCTTCTTTATGACAGTGTTATTTTTCTTTTGCTCTTGTAATTATTATATTTTAATTAATAAAACAAATCTACAGTATTTTGACTGGGGAAGGGAGAAGGAGAGAAGGACTTGTTTGGTAAAACTATTTAATTTCGTTTGATTTAAGAAGTCTTTTAGTAACTCAACCCAAGTTGTAATTTAAATATTTTAAAATAAAAAATATATTTGATAAAAATATTTACATATCGTTGATATTAGAGATTCAGTGAGTGACTAAAATGGATTTGTAATGCTCGAATTATTTTCAATTTTATTTAGGGTTATTTTGCACTAATTGAAATATTTGGGGGGCAAAATTGAGAATTTGGGGAGTAGAGTGAGCAGAACAAGAGTTATGGGACTAAATTGCAAAAAAAAAAAAAAAAAGAGAAAGGGGGGGACCTTTCGCTGGAAGCTGCCCGAAGGGTGTAGAAGCCAAAATCTGCTCTAATAGGAGCAAGCCAGCTTTTCTGGCTTTTAGGACTTTAATCGTGGTTGAGAGACGAGCCAGAGGGAAGAGAGAATTGAGTATTAGAGAGAGAGTTGGAGAAGAAATTGAGTTGGGAGAACCGGGGGTGCCGGGGGTGGATTTCCAGAAAATCGGGAGATTAAGCTCGAATATATCCGATTAAAAGTCTTCGTGAGATTCGCCAAGCTTGGAAGAGGGATTCTCGGCCTTCGATTAGTTCGAGTAAGCCTTGAATTGAGTTTTTCTTCAAATTTTGGGATCCAGGTCTGTTACAAACCCGGATGCAGCTTTCGGTGAAGGAGACGGACCTGGATGGTATCCGGGTCCGTCTGAGTTGAACTGGGCAAGTCAGCTCTGGTTCACTGAGCTGACTCAGCCCGAGTTGGGTACGGTTTGGGCTGGGCCGGGATGGGCCCAGTCCCCATTGGGCTCGGGGCTAGGAAAGCCTGAGCAAGTTGGGCCGTCCCAGGTGGGTGGGTTGGGCCGAGCCTTGGATTGGCCGGCCCAAGTGGGCTCGAGTCGAGCTGCTGGGCTGGTGGCTCAAGTCGAGCCGCTAGCCGCGGCTTAAGCCGAGCCAGTTAAAAAAAAAAAAAAGAAAAAAAACGGGTAAGGGATTTTGACTGAACTAGCCAAGGCTTTGATCGACCGGTTCAGTGGCTAATTTAATTGAAATTTGGATTTTTGACCGATTTTGGGTTCGAGGAGGAAAATTCTATCAAACCAAATGGGTTTGGAAATTGTGGTGCCCGATTCGAGGTGAACCGGCCAGTTTAGTGTGGTCTCCTTCGGGTGACAGATTATCGATTTTTAGGCTAGTTCTTGAGAAAGTAAGACTAGTTCCCAGTTCAGAATGATAAAACCTAGCTAACCATGAAATTTAGTGATGTTTAGATGTCTGGTTCAAGGTGAACCGGTCTCAGTTTGCATGTCGATGTTCTGAATTAGAGTTTTTGACCCGGTTCGGCCTAATTTTAGAGGTTTTTGGCCAGGTTAATATGATTTCTAAGGTTTTGGGCCTTCTGAATCCATTTTTGAGGTTTTGTGGCCAATCGAGTTAAGTTTGAGTAGTTTTGGGATCGAGTTAGGCCGATTTGGGGTTTCAGATATCAGTTCACTAGGGTTGGGGGTGTGGAGGTTGGTCCCTTTACTGTTAAGGGTTTTTGAGCCGAAGTGTGAGTGTTAGCAAGGTACGCGGGATCCGGTAGTGAGTAATGGTGCCTCGGGATGCGTGTCAGGTGCGGGGATGGGATTTAAGTCCTGTCTTAGGCTGTCGAGCCCGTTTGGGTACTGACGATGGGGTTGGTGACGGTTTTGTGTGGCTTGATTTCAGATTCACACTGTGGAGGAGCACTATAACCGTAGAGTTGGTTGAGGTGACTTGAGGCTCTTGTTAGACTTGGCCTATACGGTGATGATGATATGATACATACATTTTCATACTTGTTTTTCTAACACGATGTCTGCATGGATTTGCAGAACTGTGTTTGATATGTGAATCTTGGAATGCGTGTCATGTGTTTTGTGAACTGTTAGTAGACTAAGTATGTACCATTGATTTGGGGAGATATGAATTTTGGGTGTGTATGTGTACCTGTTCTTGAGTTACGTGTGCGGATGATGTTGTGTGATGTGATGTGGAGATGCTAGGAACTCGGCTAGAGTACGGATCCATAAGGTCCAGTGGTGAGCGGCTTGGATCGGGCGAGTTACTAGCAATGCCAAAACTCGGCTAGAGTACGTGGTCCGTAGCTAGTAGCACCTAGGTCGGTGAGTTACTAGCGATGCCAGGAACTCGCTAGAGTACGATCCGTACTCAGGTGAGCGGCCAGTCAGGTGAGTGTAACTACGATGCCAGGAACTTGGCTGGGGTACGGTGATCCTTAGTGTCTAGTGGTGAGTAGACTTGGGTCAAGTGTTGTGATGTGGGGTGATGTGATACGTGGTTAATGATGTCTTTCAGAGTATAGTTGATGTGTTATTAATTGCTGTATATGTCAGTATGGTTTGAATTGTGGCTTGATATATATTCTAATATGCATAGAGTAGGTATTATCTGTTCTCATTGAGTTTTGCGACTCACTTATTATAAACTTTCTAGACATAGGTCGGTTCGCGGGTTGCGTGCCAGGATTGAGATGGTTGCCTGCCACTTCCTTTGATGTATGGGCGAGTTTCTTGTTTATCTATTTGTATTCTAGAGTTCCCTTTATCACTCAGGCAGGATTCTGGTTTGTAGATGGCGGTTTTTGAAATGTACATATATAAATTGTTTGGTTAGTTTTGGGCTTATGTTTGCAATTGTAAGGCTAACTAGGGTCGGGAGACCTTAGTGCCAGTCACGGGCCTGGGTTGGGACCTTGACAGGATTTTAATTTTTTTTTTCACCAAATCTCAATTAAGCTCACGTGAATGACTAAAAAGTAAGATAAAATAAACTTATTCTATCTCATATCTTATCTTATTACATAATCGATACATTAATAAGTTAGGGCATGATAAAGTCCAAGTAATTCTTTTTATTTACTTTATCCAGTTCAATTTGTATAATTTTATTGTGGAAAGAGCAATTAGATAAAATTTATTAGACAAAATAAAAATATTTTTTGGAAAAATGTTACGTTTTCTTCTTCCACCCAACATGTTGCCAGTCATTTTGTTGGTTGATGTTGGGTGCTACCCTAGTGGGGTAGCACCCCTAGTAGCGTGACACGTGTGCACTTAGTTAATTTTTTAATTTTTTTTTTTTTTATTTATTTGATTAAATAAAAATTAACTGCTTAGATAAATTCATTAATGTTAATATTTATTTTGATTGTATATATTAATGTTAAATTTTTTAGATTTTTGAATTTTTTGTATTTTATTTTTTAATTTTAAACAAAAATTAGTTTTTTGTGTTTTGTTTTTAATTTAAAAAGTAAAAAAAATAATTTGATATTTAATATTATATCTTAAATATTTTTTATTTAATTAAATATAAAATAAAAAAATAAAAAATAAAAATAAAACATTACTGAGGTTGCTCGCTAGTAGTACCAAGCGTTAAACTAATCGATTCCACCAACCAACCATTAGTTGTGCCACTGTTGTCCTTTTCCTGATGAAGGGAGTCACTGTCATTCTTTTCTCACTGGTCGTCCTATCGTATTTCGCAGCGGCTTTATCCATATATGCCACTAATCAATTTGGATGTTCCACGATTTCTTAAATCTCCTTCGTCGCTGATTTCGAGCTTTCTTCTTTTGATTTCGCAAATCCCTTCTTATTCTTTCTATGAATGAGCTTCTTTCTTCCAATTTCACCTTGGCTGGAAAATGATTTTGCAAATTTCACCGATTGGGATTTCTAGCAAGCTAGTTGCGAAACACCATCTTGGTCAATCACCATGCTTCATCTTGATCGAACGCCATCTCCATCACCAACCTGGAGAAGGTCTCCATCTCAATCGTTAACCTTGAGAAGCTAATGGACAGCTAATAGACCCATCTAAGTTGGGCTCGCATGCCCTAAAATGGATGGTGCTCCTAGTTGAAAGTAACCCTTTCAAGGATATTTTGATTTATTTATCCTTATTCCTTCTTGTTACAAAAATTAAAATTAAAAATAACACTATTTTATTGGTAAAATAAAATTATCATATATTACTATATTATTTCCCTAAACCGAACATGGCCTAAAGTAAAATTGATTAAGATTGATAATCACATAGTAGAAAGCCCGGGACAAGGGATAAGCCGAACGAATCCCTAAACATAAATGAAAATGACTTTTTAGTTTTTCTGAAGGTAGAGAAAATCGCTCCGGATGAATGAAAGTAAATTTTAAGGTTTCTTAAAAAAATTGAAACCATTAAAGACGTCATAATCGTGCATATCAACCCTTTGCCTATTTTTTAATTAATTTTACCAAGCCCATAAGTTAATTATTATGTCACAGTGGCCTCTTTTTTTCTTTACTAATTTTCCCCATTATATTTTATAGACCACTCTAACCAGAAGCATAGGCCATGAAGAGTATATCAATCAAAAGTGCCTCTTAAAATATAAAAACATGTAATTTTATATTTTTATTCACATCAAATACTTTCGATTATACTTAAATTTTTAAAATAAAAATCTTGTAAAATTCATCTTAAAACGATAAAAACTGTAAGATCACTCTTTTATTACCTACTTTCATGCTATTAATTTTAAATTTATAATATATTTTATTAATCACTTTCATCTAATAAACTATTATAGTATCTATCTTGTACAAGTGATTAAATTGTTTAATTTAATATTTTATTATTTTTTAGTGGTCTTATACTTATCTCAACTTTATATTTAAATATTTATGATTTAATTATTTTTAATTTAAATTATTATTATTTATTATTTATATTATATAAGTTATATTTATATTTTATAAAATTATATATATTACGTGAATTAAGTAAAACTTATATTTTTATATTTTTATTTTTAAGGAGTTCAATATTTTTTTACGTAAAAATTCGTTTATTACCTTGACCGAGAGTACCACGAGGGTTCAACTTGCACGAGCTGTATTTTATTTTTTATTATTATAATTATTGGTTATTGTTAAGCACAGCCATAATCTAATTTCCCCAACCCATTGGGGGGGGGGGGGGTGTGAATGAACCAAAATCAATTTATGGGGAACAAAAAATAAAAATACAAAGTCAGCTTAATTTAAGCAATTTTGTTAAAATTATTTTTGGATAGTTTT